>RQTK01001314.1:25097-114561 GCA_003991915.1 Elysia chlorotica
AGGTTGCGTTCTCACATTTTAAACTAGACTGGGGACGAACATTAATGGAAAACAAGCATTTTATAGGACCTATATCTAATGTGTCATTTACACACATTTTAAAACCAAATAGTCATCTTGATCTAGAGTTTCAAATGCATGTATTCTACAGCATCATCATTTTCGACATGCACTAAAAAAAGACAGCAAAAAACAACATCAACAACAAACAAAACAACCTACCAACCAACCAACCAACCAAAAAAAAAAACCCAACAAAAACGAAAACAAACAAACAAATAAACAAACATTTATAGTGTGATTCTTTCAATTTCGTAATACCGATAATGTTTTTTCTATTTTTAAACCTATTCTCATCAAGCTCTCTCTCTCTCTCTCTCTCTCCCTCTTCCTCTCCCTCTCTCTCTCTCTCTCTCTCGTACTCTCTTGTCGGTTGTTTTGATTGTACATTGTGAATGCGATGTCTTGTTCGCTGTTGATGAACGTTTGTTCTGAAAATACTTGTGACTGGTTTCCTATAAAGCTACTATGCTATTTGCACGTGATATACTGCGTTTTCTTCGCCTGAAACGGTCTGAAAATTTCTGAATAAGTCTAAGTTTTCAACGTTATCACTAAGGATGTTTGCTGCTAAGCGTCCAAAGCCAGCACTATAATAGACCATATTGTGAACAGGTACTTAGACTCTTTACAAATTGGATTTGATCGACCGTGAGTTTTGGAACCAGGGAGTTCCGGATTGGGAGACCAACGCTCTGCCACTTGAGCCAGTTCGTCCCCTGGGCATGTTCATGTTTCTGCCATATTTCTCATGCTCTACTTCCTCTGTCTTCGTTGCATAGTCGGTTATGAAAAAAATATACGATCGATTTTTATCTGCAGCATCACCCTGGAATGTATGGTGTCTTTTTGTAAACACCAGCAGACGATGTAAGTAGGGGCGTATCACTGTTAGATAAAATGTTTTAAATGGGTGACTGAATTGAGTTAGTTTTTATGGTCTGAAGAGAGGCTGATAATGTTCTCTCTGGTTGCGGAACTCTGTATTCAATTTCTGATAACTGCCATTGGCACCCGAGATACCGGTGACTCCAAATCGAAAATCACCACGGGATAAATATAAAAGATAAATCCAAACAGACTAACACGAAAACTAAATTCCCACCCGCATTGACAAAGCAAAAGCTCAAACAGCCTTATTAGCAGACTCACACGTACAACCAACATTGCCATGGATTTTTGCATTAAGAAAATTCACAACAACAAAAATTATGTATGGGGAATTAGAGAAGCCTTTATTTTGCAGTGATTGTATAAGCATAAAGCCCAGAAATTTGCATTTGAACATTTTTTTGCTAAAAATACTGATTTTGAATGGGTTAAAAATGGAAGAGAAGTCAAATAGGTAAAATGGAGCATGAGGCTTTACTCTAAAAAGATACACTAGAAATGAATTAAAATTAGAAGTTAAACGAGATTGATGTACATGTAGTTCCTGATAATAAAAAACAAAAATAATATTTTACACAAATGAATCTTTACTACTGCATACATGATCCCGTCCTGAACATTTCATTCACTATCTTTTCTTAGAAAAAAATACCAGAACAAAGAAATTGGTTTACATCCTGTTTTTTCCTTCATTATTGTACATTTTTTTACTTCCAAACCATACCAGCCTGTCTTAAATTTCTAACAACTGAACTACAAGATTAACAAATTTTCTTTCAGAGTATTTCTTTATAAATGCAAATCATGGTGGGGGAAAAACTATTGGAAATCCTTATTTTCAATAAGCAGTTATCCTAGATTTACAATTTTGGTTGCAATTTTCTTATCAATAGTTCACATCAGAAGAAAATGTGGGAACGTATCTGTACCAGCTTTCAATTCATGTACAATATCTACAATTTTCTTTGATATATTTGACATTGACAATTTGAAACATCCTAACCCAACCCTTCTATCTACATCTAGATGAATAAACTATATTTTGACGAGGAACGCAGAAAGTATTGTGAAATATTTGTTCATGACGAAAGAAAACATGGCAGGATGAGTGATATTCTTATACTAGTATATTTCTAAACACTTAAAATCAAATATCTAAAATGAACATAATCTAAATGAATGATTGCCACTTTTACAAAAAGGTGATAGAAAAATCATTTAAAAGGACCTTTTTTGTACAAATGCATCCTGCATTTATTATCCTGCCTTTACTGCTATGACCAACATTTAGAAACTTTAGTCTTTACTTTCATCCCACCAACCTAGAGGTTTGAGGGTGAATACAGTGGCAACTTTATGAGATGCCAAAGTAGATGGTGATGCACAGTAAAGTACAAGTCACAAAATTAATAGTTAAGCAAAAGTTTCTTATCTTCTAGTTGTCAAAACAAAAATAATCATACAAAGTAAAACCAGCAATCCAATGAATTTGAAGCTCTCTACATAGAAAGCACTACCATAATATAAAAAGAATAAGGAGATGTATCATTTAAATCTACAAAGCATGACGACCAAGATCTCAACCAAATAAAAATGAACTAAATAACTTTTAATAACAGCATTTTAGCAATCCATGCATGAAAGCCCCTAGGAGTCTGATTTACCAGACATGCCATTTTTGCACACACAAAAAGATTTATTTTTGAAAGAAACAATTTTCGAAATATCTTTTTTCTTCTGAGCTTTCAGACCTTGCAAAAATTATTTCGATAAAATTACAACTTCATATAATATATATATATAAATTTTTTATTATTATTATTATTATTTACAAAAATGAAGAGTAAGAATTCAACTTGTGTAAAATTAATTATCATGATGTTTTTAAAATGATGAACATCACCATATTTATTTCTTTTTAATGGGAACCATTCGAGGAAATTCTATTAGATGAAATGTACAAATGTAACAATATTCATACAATATTCGTCATAACCATATTCAAATTAACAAGTTTATAAAGTAACATAAATTTGCTACAATTTAGTTAAAATATTCCTAGGCTAAAGGCTTAAAATGTGCAAAATGAAGTTCACAGACAACTCATTGTCAACATGTGTTCCCTGCAAGAAGACGACAATACAAATCCTCTATCAGTCTAAACACCACTACTACTGGGACAATCGTCCAAATCATTCTTAATTCATCACTTCTTATGCATAGTTTATAACATTTGTCAAACTTAACTTCCATTTCAAACAAAAATAAAAAAGGACTATTATTCACCGATTCAGTTCAAATTCCTCAATTACATTTCAACAGATGTTCAGGCTATAGACACTATTTCTCTTTGTCACACACATGCACATTCACATGTCATCTTTTCAAACTTCACACTCTTATAGAAGTGGATAGCTAGAGCTCATTCAATTAGTACACTAAATAAATAAGAGTAACAAATTTTTTTTTATCTGCAGAATTTTGATAAACTATTTTACTGAAAGTTAACTAAATTTGTTGATACAAATACCAGTTTAATCAACTATAAAACTAATTCTGTCGTATTTCCATAAGTCAGTTGCACATCATTGCACCGCCCATATTTACAACTTTGCCAAGAGCTTGGGTTGGGTTGGGTTGGCTTAACGTCAAACAGCAGCACTATATAGGCTATATTGTTTGCCAAGAGCTATACCATACACGCTGTAGTCGAAATTCAAAACCATAATCAGCTGGATTATCAATTGTACAAGTCGGTCAGCATTTATCTCTGTCTATCCAAATGATAACTGTTTTTGCCTGTCAAAAAAAAGTTCATCTACAATAACTTATTTATTAACTAAAATCCTCACAATTATTTAAAATGATAAAATCTTATTTCAACATGTACACAATTTAAATATACATCCCTGGCAGTCAAATTCTTGAGCAATGGTCAACATACCTGTTTTTTTTATGAAAGTCCAAACTAACAACCTCTGCTCTAGGCCAAGCAAAAAATGAAGGAGCATTACACTTACACAGCATACCTCTGTAAAAATAAGGCCTGCACCAATAGACCCAAAGGAACAGTTGCTTCCAATCACTAACACTTACTCCTTCCCTTCTATTTACACAACTCTTTCTCTCTCTCTCCCACTGACCAGACTACTCAAGTTCAATGTCTCTCTCAGTTTATCCACTAATAGACTTTTCTCAACTTCTTCACTTCAATCCTCAACTACTCACCTAACGCTTGCAGCAACAGGCAATTCACAAATATGCAAGTACATAACTATACAGTATTTAACACATCCCTCCCATCTTCATTCTTCAAACAAGGCAACATTACGTCCCACACTCAACCCGTCTGTCTCCCCTAACTCCCCACCCACCCTCCTCTCTCCCCCCAGCTCCCCACCTCCCCCATCAGCCGTCGGCCACCAGGGTGGGGATGCGACCGTCAGACGAGGCGCCCGGGCTGAGCTGCAGCAGACTCGAGTGGCAGCGGCTGCACACGCGCTGCGGTTTGTTCAGATGCTGGTGAGGCACCGGCGCCAGGAAGTTGGAGCACTCCCAGCAGAACACCTTGCCACAGTTACTGGGGATTTTTTTAAAAGAGAATATATAGATACAGGATAAACAGCAGCTTGAGCGGGTTTATCAAATCACCCTTAAGATCACCCTTAAGGATGTGTAAATAAATGAACAATTTCACTAGGGATATAAAAACATAAACCATGGATAAGCAGCAGTAACTCATGAGATCCTTAACCTTTATAAATCGCATGACTTCAGACCCATTACTTGTGTGCACACAATTTGGGGGATTTTCAAAAGTTTGAAAAGGTAAAAACTTTGATATTTACAATGTAGCATTTCGTGATGAAAGGTATACAAATCAATGCAAAGAATGATAGCACAATAGCATGTCAATGCCCACAGC
Organism: Elysia chlorotica; assembly: GCA_003991915.1. Classification (NCBI taxonomy): domain Eukaryota; kingdom Metazoa; phylum Mollusca; class Gastropoda; family Plakobranchidae; genus Elysia; species Elysia chlorotica. The sequence goes on from RQTK01001314.1 coordinate 29,974, forward strand.
ATGTGATAGGAAAACGTTCATGGCATGGGACGAATGGTTGCACATCAAACAGAAGAAAAAAGAAACATTTACCGTCAATGGTGTTTCCGCTAGGCCATCCCGTGAGTTTTTTATTCTACACCAACAAAGCTTCACACTAGACATTTACCGGCAGTGGTGTTTCCGCTTGGCCATCCAGAACTGGCTGTCGCAGCCCGCGCAGTGCGTGACGAGCGAGTCCGGCACCCACATGACGATCTTCTCCTCGCTGTCGTCGATGGCCTCCCAGCTTGCGTCCGACGCCGCGTTGCTCACCGTGCCCAGCGAGCTCAGCTCCCCGCCCTCCGCCTCCGTGATCAGCTGCAGTCACAGAAGAGTCGGGGAGGGAGGCCCCTTTTAATTCATGGTGGGTTGAGGAAAGCCAGCTTAAACACATGGGGAATCACAAGTGTCACTTGAACTTGCTATGTCCCAGACTACCACCAAGAGATTTTATTCAGGTTTATATAAGGTATCCCTTTGCATAATTTAACTACCACTCTGACTTCAATTGCATAAATGGGAAAATCTACTAATACTACAAAATAATCGATGTACATTTTGCCATTCTACAAAAATAAAAAACTAGTGCAAATAAATTCTGGCATTTATCCAAGTTCAAGTGACATTGTAATAAGGAGCATAGCCTATGATTTAAATCTTCAGTGATCAATGACAAGAAATATTAAATCTGTACACGTCTCTTGGCTTTTACATTTATATATATACATAATGCGTTACAGAATGACACAATCAAGGTGAGTGTTTGTGGAGTTTTGTCCCGGGTAAATGTGAAGTGAGAGGAGGCAGTGATGGAGTGAGAGGTTGGAGAGGGGGGGCGGGGGTGGGGGGGCACTCACCAACTCATCCATAATTGCAGAGTGGCCGTTCATATGGGCCGAGGAAGAGGTGCACTGCTGTTGCTGCCGCTCCCTGTAGGCTCGGATTATGTCCCTTGCCTGGCACAAACGCGCTTCAAGTTCCAAAATCTGGGAGGGAAAGTAGAACAATGAATTACCATAAAAATTTAATTTTTTTTTCTTTTTAAAATAGTACTTGAAGTTTTAATAGAACCCATGAAAATGGCTATTGTTATTATACATTGCATTACCAAATAAAAACTCCGATATGTTGGCTTCCAAAGACTATAAATAAAACTAAAGTTATACATTTTCTTTGCTTAGAAATGACATGGCTGAATTTGAAAGAAAATGGTACTATAAAAATGAATGATGACTGTCTCAATCTTTCCATTGATGGTAGTAAGAGTTTCAATAAGTGTGTGATCATGAAGTTGAAAGTATAAATAATGTTCAAACTGATATTAACAGTGCTCAAGCTTCAAGTACAAACCATGAGCTACATACATTAATATTGACTAGCTTGTCATAATAGGATAGGCTACAGGCTACAGGCTACAAGCTACAGCCTAGACTTAAACATTGATATTGGTGCAAAGCAACAATTCTGTTTTGAGAAGCACATAACAAGCATGAAGACTTTATTGCTATGTCATGCGTAGAGGTTCTTTAAACTAAAACAAAACAAAAAAGGTGTTTTTACCCCCATTCTACACCCACACAGTAAAACAGTTAACAAAAAGACAAAATGTAACTTATAAAGAAGATTGCAGTAGCCATTTTCAAAACCCACATTACGTCTATTCTCCTGCCTGACCACATTACATTACAACAACACAAAGCAACAATGAATACATGTGTGCTTTTGATTAGTTTTAGGAACTACGCTATATTGAAGATGGGTCTCAGGATCAAAGTTTGATCGACCACGTCCAAAATATTACCTATTTATTGCTCATGTTGGATATTAAACCAACTCAACTACAACACATTTGCGTCCTGGCACGCTCACACGTAGAAGGAATACCACGACTTATTCAACCACACTATACAAACAATCCAACCAGTAAGGGATAAAATCCGACAGATAAATTTGACAGATCTTGGGACTGAAACCAGTGCTCTACCGCTTAACTCTTTCCCTACTCACCCAGATTTTCCACTATTAGAAGTCATAAAAATCTCAAGCATGCTTGACCCTTGCGATGTATACCTTCCTATCCTTTTCTGATAAGACTTCGGCCAACAGGTCCTGCCGCTCGTCACAAAACAAGGTGAGGCTGTCGACATCCAGGTGTTGCCGCATGCTGGGGCCACGCTCAATCAGAGCTAGGGCTTTACTGCCAACCTGCACAGCACAGACAAGGAAAACTAGGTTAACAAAAAAGAGGCAAATAAAAATATAACACTAGCAATTTATGAAGGAAAAAACATTTCCATTTCATAAGATTTGATCAAACAATGGCTTAACATATCACTCAGATCTATTGGTTTATCTCATTTATAAAACAGTTGAGATATAGTATTTTAGAATTTAAACCAATAACTAAGTCATATATAGAGATACATTATACATCTCAAATTAAGTGTTTCTTTTCATATTTAGTCACAACTGCATCTCCTCCTCCTCCTCTCTTCATAGCCTCTCTTATCTTCACTTCGTCATCTATTCAACTCATCTGTTCATCATCTCTCTTCACCTCTCTTCACCTCCTCTTCCTCTCTTCACCTTCTCATCCTCCTCTCCATCTCTTCCCCCTCCTCTTCCAATCCTCCTCCTTCCGTCATCTTCTCTCTTTATCTTTGTATCCTGTTTTATCCAGATGATATTTCCAAACTTAATGAAACAATTACCATACAATATATTTAAAACATACAACTATGAATTTTCAAAATTTGAAACAAAATTATTCTATATTTTATTCAGGTTTTTCCTCAGCCTCCTCTCTTCACCTCCTTTTCCTAATCTCTACATCTTTTCACCACCTCTTTCTTCTCTCTTCACCTCTTCCTCCTCTTCGGACTTCCCATGGCTATCCTTTCATCCTCTTAAATCTCCTCCTAAACCTCTTCATCTCTTTTTCCTCCTATTCCAATCCTACTCCTCTTCAAATCCTCCTCCCCTTCAAATCCTCCTCTCTTCCAATCCTCCTGTTATTCTCCTTTCTTTAATTTTATCTTTGCATCCTGTTCTACCAGGTGAGATTTCCAAACTTATTTTACTTAGCAATTACAATATTATAATTGCAAACATACACCTACGAATTTTTCACATAGACAAAAAAAAAAAAGATGAACCTATATTTTATTCAGGCTAAAATTTACTTCTCACTGATTTACGTCTTCAATCTTGATTCTCTTCAACAAAATGTTTACTATGAACTTGTTAGGGTTTTTTTAGACCAAACAATGGTTTAGACATATATTATTCCACTCTCATTAATCCTAGATCACCTGTATAAAAAAAAAAAACACTTGCAAAATAACAAATGAAAGTAAAGGTTATCACAAAAAAATTACACCAAATGCTTAACTTCCTCACAAACTACCATGGTTCAACACAATAACATCAACACCAAATGCCAAACTTCCCCACAAACTGTCATGATTAACACATTAACAAGTGCCTACCTTCTCCAGTTAACACAATAACATAACACCAATGGCCTACCTTCTAAAAAACCGTAACAAGTAAGCAACACCAAAATCTTACCTTCACCACAAATTATCATAGTAAATAATATGATACCAAGAGTCTACCTTCTAACAAACTGTTTAAAGTAAGTAACACCAAAAGCCTACCTTCACCACAAACTGTCATAGTAAATAACATGACACCAAGAGTCTAACCTCTAACAAACTGATGAAAAGTAACACCAAAAGTTTAACTTCCCCACAAACTGTCAAGCGTAAATAACATGACACCAAGAGCCTACCTTCTAACATTTAAAATGAATAACATCAAAAGCCTACCTTCATCACAAACTCATAGTAAATAACACGACACCAAGAGCCTACCTTCTAACGTTTAAAGTAAGTAACACCAAAATCCTTAATTGTCATAGTATATAACATGACACCAAGAGTCTACCCTCTAACAAACCGTTGAAAAGTAATTAACACCAAAAGCCTACCTTGCCCACAAACGAGTCGCTGATATCCGTTGTGCTCGTGGCCACTGTGGCCCCCAGCCACCTGCGCACGGCCATCTCCCCACCCCCGCTCGGGTTGCGCAGGCGAAATAGATTTAAGATATTTTATTCAGACTTAAATTTACTTCTCACTGGTTTAAGTCTTAAATCTTGGTGGTTACTATGAACTTGTAAGGGTAGTCTTTTACACCTAACAATGGCATAGACATATATTATTCCACGCTTACTAATCCTAGATCGCCTGCTTAAAAAAAAAAAACACTTGCAAAATAATGAGTGGAGGTAAAAGTTATAAGAAAAAGACACCAAATGCCTAAGTTCCCCACAAACTGTCATGATTAACACATTAACATGACATCAAGTGCCTACCTTCTCCAGTTAACACAATAACATGACACCAATGGCCTACCTTCTAACAAACTGTAAAAAGTAAGTAAACACCAAAAGCCTACCTTCACCACAAATGTCCATAGTAAATAACAAGACACCAAGAGTCTACCCTCTAACAAACTGTAAAAAGTAAGTAACACCAAAAGCCTACCTTCACCACAAATTTCCATAGTAAATAATGACACTCATGACACCAAGAGTCTAACCTCTAACAAACCGTTGAAAAGTAACATCAAAAGCTAAACTTCCCCACAAACTGTCAAGCGTAAATAACATGACACCAAGAGCCTACCCTCTAACAAACCTTTAAAAGAAAGTAACATCAAAAGCCTACCTTCATCACAAACTCATAGTAAATAACATGACACCAAGAGCCTACCTTCTAACATTTAAAATGAATAACATCAAAAGCCTACCTTCATCACAAACTCATAGTAAATAACATGACACCAAGAGCCTACCTTCTAACATTTAAAATGAATAACATCAAAAGCCTACCTTCATCACAAACTCATAGTAAATAACATGACACCAAGAGCCTACTTTCTAACGTTTAAAGTAAGTAACACCAAAATCCTAAACTGTCATAGTAAATAACATGACACCAAGAGCCTACTTTCTAACGTTTAAAGTAAGTAACACCAAAATCCTAAACTGTCATAGTAAATAACATGACACCAAGAGTCTACCCTAACACCAAAAGCCTACCTTCCCCACGAACGAGTCGCTGATATCCGTTGTGCTCGTGGCCACTGTGGCCCCCAGCCACCTGCGCACGGCCATCTCCCCACCCCCGCTCGGGTTGCGCAGGCGCCCTGTGTCTGTCCAGGTGCCCTTGCAGGTGTTGCAGGGCGAGACGCTGAGGTCCCTGCTGGCGCCAGACGCAGCCCTGGCCCTGCGAGACTGGAGGTTCTGGGGGGACTCGGGTGTGCTCGACAGCTCCCTCCTCTGGGGGGAGGCAACCAGCAGAGACGGAGGCGAATACGACGAGGCCGGGGAGACGGACGAAGACGAGGCGAAAGATGCGCCACCCTTGGAGACCCGCTTGGCGCTGGCGAGACCGTTGTGTTTGATGTCCACACCGAGCGGCTGGTCCACCAGGGTGTCTGTGGACTCGGTCATCGCCTGGGGCCTCGCCGTGTCCTCTCCTGACCCGTTCTGAGCATACTGATTGTACTGACCGCTGTGGAAATGTTTGGACGCGCTGGTAGCACCGCTGCCCGAGTACAAGGCTTTAGACGGGCAGAGGTTAACCCCGTTGGAGTGGGGAAGAGCTGCTGTGGCACTCTTGGAGGTGGTTAGAACACCAGTTTTTTTGGAAGAGGAGTTGAGAAGAGCAGCAGCACCAGCTTTCAGTTTGTCTAAGGTGTCGGTGGCCTCGCCCCCAGGCATGGAATGCTGTGTGAATCTGTCCTGGGTTCCACCTAGAGAGGTGACAGACACAGAATTGCCGCTCGTTCTGTCTAGTCTTTGCTGGAGCTGAATCTCATTGTTCAAGGCAAGGCGCTCCGAGAGCAGAGAGGAGCCGTTCTGCAATGACTGGGATGATAATGAAGGGGGAGATGATGAGGAAGGGGAAACAGACATTGTCACTGCCAGGTCTTTGCCCAGTGCTGAGCTCTGACTGGCACTATCCTTATGCGGAGAGCAATTACGATTAGTCATGTCTGGGGCACAGCTCACAGATAAAATAGTTCTAGGGGGTGATGAGCTGGACCCAACTGAATGTGAAGAATTAGGCGCAGATATTGCCTGAATGGAATTTGAAGGGTCTGAGAGTGTGGCAGGGGATGTATCTGCAACATGAAGCTTTGCTAAGCTATCCTCAACCTGTGTGGCACCAACACTTGTGTCATTCACGTCGTCCTGCCCAGTGAGCACAGAGGAGGAAGACGGTACCAAGTTCTGCGCTTTTGCGGCAAGATCTTTGGCCGATTCAGAGGAGGCTACCCCGTCAGCATCAGCGTGGAAAGTTTGAGAAGTCTGTTCCGGCTTTTCATCATTAGCACTGTGAAAATCCTCCCCTTGAGTTTCATTCACAGGCGTTTTGGATGGCGAGGTGTGTTCACTCTCTGGCGTCAGTTCCTGGTCCTGGACCACACTGCTGTCTGTGGATGGCCCATCTTTGTCCTCAAGTTTCGAGGAGGAAGGACTGGATTCATCCGGGTAGTGCAGGATCTCCGCAGAGGATGAGGATGTGTTGTGGGCGTTTCCGCCAGCAGGGCCAGTTGCCTCTTGTACTGCGGCCGCAGACTCCTGGTTAGGGCTCAGCATGGGGTCGCTGCTGCGTCGCCCAGTATCCCCAATAGAACGGCCTAGGTCATCCATAGACCTACAGAAAGTACAGAAAAAAGGTGAGCTACAATATCTTATTCAATATGTGTTTCCTGCTCTGAAAGAAACTTACAAATAAATTGCCATGGAATGTTTAAAACATTAAACTGTTTAATAAAAAAATCGACCAGACTAAAACAAGTTAAGAATGCCTGTTCAGCGAAGACACTTTTGAGTCTTGTGCAATTAAAAAAAACTTGACTTTTCAATAGTAGTTTGGCAATTTAAAAAAAAACTATATACGATAAATGCTTTGATTTTATTATTTTGAAATGGAAGGCGTGCAGATTAACAATATGAGGTGCTAGCAAAAGAATATCAATGTGCATAACATGTGTGCATCGTCATGTAAAAAAGTTCAGCATGAAAGTTGTCAAGACGTACTTCGAGCGTGTGACGCCCCCAGCCTCGTCGCCACTGCTGCCGTGTAGAGAGGAGTCCATGTGGAAGTCGGCCTGGGACCCGTGTCGCCATGGAGACAGCCCAGCCATGTACACATTCTTCCATAGTGACACGTCATGTTCAGTGTACTTGGCCGTCAGAATCTGATACAGATGGAATCAGTCCAAGCCAAAACATTAACCAAATTTTGAAAAAGACTTGTGCTATTCGTTTTATATTATTTTACAAAAGTAATAATGCTTGGATGTTTAAAATGGCTGTATCCCCATTGTGCTACAATTTCAGCATAACTTCTTTTCACTTCTTTGGAGATGATGAATAAAATTTATCCATTTCCTTATTTCTCCTTCATATTGGACACAAATTTCTAATAAGATAAAGCTTTTCAGGCACCAAAATATAAAAGTTTTAATCTCATTTTCACCTTTACAACGTTATATCACAAGCATTTTGGCACGTCTCATCGATTCCATAATCATAGATAGCATGTGACAATTCGTGCAATGTAGTGAATCTCCACAATTTTCATATGGAAAAATTAAAAGGGTAAGAAACTTTATTTTTAGAGATTATATCTAGTACTAAAGGCTAACCTCGAGTGTTGGCTTGTAGAGCAGGTTGACAAACTGGGAGTTGTCTGGCTGGAGCAGCATCCACACGGACGCTGTGAGCAGGTCGTTGTTGCGCTCCTGCTCTCGCTCCTGCTCACTGTTGTGCAGGAATGTCCCAAACAGGCACGCCTGCGAGTGCTGCAGCAGCTTCACCTGGAAAAGGCGAAGGGGTTAAAATTCAGTATAAAAAAACAAATCTCTACAAAAAATAACTTAAAAATACAAACCACTACGAAAAATGAAGCCAATACTCAGTGATTTTAACTTTTAAATTTGACATATTAAAAATTTAAATGAGATACAGCGAATCACAATAGTTCCTTGACAAACATTTCCGGAACTCTGGCCCGCCAACTTTTCTTTACTGGAAATCCGTATATAGTGCATAAAATTGGCATCACTGAATTTTAAATCTTATTAAAAGCAACAAGTGTACACCTCAGATGAGTCCTAAGACAAAGTCTGTCAGTTTTATGACTGCCAAAAAGAGAAAACCTATTGAAATTAACTTTTCTTAGTAAAAAAAAAGTCTTTGGATCTGACCTAAAAATGTTTGGGCAAAATTTTACGCCATCACTGGATCTAAGTCTCAAGCAATGACAGTAGGTGTTGTAATAGCAACAGATGATAAATACATGTAGACAAATGTAATAAATTAATATAGCATCTTTACTAAAGTTGGCAGTGAGACATTTATTACCATTTAACAGTTACTTTGAAAACAGTCATCATCCATAAAAACTAATTGCATTCATAATAACTAACATATTAAAGTCAACTTGAGTTCATCATCTAATAGTTGGAAGAACAATCTGGACAACACCATATTATACAAGGTTTTGTGTGAATTCATTGATTTACTCTATAAATCGTACACCAAACCTTTATAGTCAGGGGTAAAACAACAAATAAAAGACTTGGCCATGAAGCAGTGTGAACAAGCAGACCAACCAGGTAGGCTTCATTGAACTGGAACTCTGCCGGGTACTGCAGTGTGAGCTGGTACACGCAGTCCAGGAACTGGACAAACACCGGGCTCATCTGGTTGGAGTCTGTGCACCGGGTGTCGTGGCCGCCGCGCTCAGCAAACTTGTGGCCAAAGTGAAGCCACTCCCTCTCCACCAGCACTTGGAAGCCCTGGCAAGGGGAGAAGGGAATTTTATAAGATTGATGGTTGGCATGTTGAGATTGCAAAACAATTACATTTACATTAACCCTTTCACATCGCATGATTCCAGGCCTATGCTTTGTGAGCACATTTTTTTTATAATTAAAGTTAAATGCTTCAATATTTCATATCTTAAATGAAAGGTGTGCAGTTTAATACAAAGATGTGCTTGCACAAGAGTATATCAATGAGCACAACAAGTGAGCAAGAAAATGTTAAATCTATCAACGGCTTTGTAGTAATCCCATCATAAGCTACCTAAACTGTAGCATCATATCCGCATTCAGGTTTCAACCTCGAACAGAGAAGATTTACATTACTAGAAACAAATGGACAAGTTTGCCATCTATAGTATATAGAAATACAAACTAAAAAAACTTGGAAGAAGTAGAAAAAGACGGACGTGATTCAAAGAGTTATTGTTTTAAAACTTGGTGCAGACCATCTTTGGGAAACACTAAGTTACAGTTAAAATACTTTGGTATGATTTCATCACTTGTATTTCTAATGCTTTTTAAAGTGTTTTGATGCAAAGTATATAAAACAAATTGAAAACTATCTTTGCTTTTTTTTTTAACTTTTATCCAACCTTTCAATCTCTCAGGATTTTTGAAACATCATTGAACCAAGTTTTGAAAAATGAAAAAAATTCAAATTATAGAAGAACCTTCTGGCATAGAAACTTTTGTGTACCTCGTGTGTGCGGTAGTACTTGTCCATCATGAGCTCTGACAGCGAGCAGATCTGGGAGGTTCGGTCCCAGCCGTCAGAGCAGTGCACCAGGACCGGCCGGTGCTGCACCTGCATCAGGTCAACCACGATGTTGGCGCCACGCAGCAGTGCAGAGATGTACGTCAGCCACATGCACCCAGACAGAGACTTTAAGTAGCTGGACAAATACACGCAAAGATGAGATACAAGTACAGTTGAAGACATTATCAACAAGTAAAAGAAAGTGAAAACTATTGCAATGTCAAAATGCACAGCAAAAGCTCAGAAGGGAGCAGTTTCAAGCCATTTCACATCCATCTCCTCAGGGGTAACACCAGATGATGATGATTGACATGGACATGATTAATATACATTGTTTTCGCCTCACATTTTGAAAACTCCATACTATTTTCCCAATACCATAGTCCCCAATTAATTGGATCTTGGAGCCTGTTTGGTGGTGTGAGTCAATAATATGAGATTAAAATACATACTTCTAACCAAATATAATAAAAAAAAGAGGGTTATGATTGAGAACACAGCGTTTCTTTTCACCCTGGTCTCATCCATAATAAACATATTTTGAAAAATGAAAAGCAAATAAAGCTAGTTCGTGATCCACTTACTTGCCCTCAGCGTAGGAGTGGCAGAGTGTGCGCAGTTTGACGAAGCTGTCGCGCACGGCGTGGATGTTGGCCAGGTCCAGGTGAATGATGCTGCACTTGTACACAACTGGCATAGCACAGATTAAAACAAAAAGTAAAATGGTTATGCTATTATTACATCACAGAATTCACACTAAAGCTGCACAAAAAACTGAGTTGGGCAAGTCAATTGTAATTATGAATATAAATATTTGACATTATACATGAACAGAAAGAAAAGTCTCACTCCAAAACGTTACTCTAAAAGGGGGAGATTGGGTTGGTTTAACGTCCAACAGCAGCACTAGATAGGCTATATTGTGGACGGGCCCCAAGACGGACGTCTGACAATTTTATGTGCTGCCACACACGAGACAGGGCGGGGATACCATGACTCCTGTCTCAGCCGGTGACAACCCTAAAAAGGGGGTAATGTTCCTTATATTCTATTCATACATCACATGGACCCCCAACCTCTATGCAAGCTACACGACCCACCTTCATCCTCGGTGCCGCCGCCTTTGAAGCTGTTCCCCCACACGGTGGCCACGCTGCGACAGTCCACGATGGCCAGCTTGCCTATGTCCCCCGGGGGGCGGGCCCCCTGACTGGCCCCGTGACCCCCTGCCGCCTGCGTCTGTTCCAGCGCGACCAGCGAGCCCTGGCTGGCCCCGCCCTCGTTCTCACCGGCCGAGCCTCCACCGGGGGTCGCCGAGTCCAGCAACGCCCGGCCAGACTGCTGCTGGTGATCCTCCTCTAGGGCTTCTCGCTCTCTGCGGAGAAGGAAGCAGGGTCCATTTAGAGTTAAAGTAAAAAGAAAATTGACTATTGAGTCAGAAATCAGATGTTCATCCATGTCATATTGAGGCTTTTCAATGGATTCTCATTCTGTTGGGGAATGAAGCAGGGTCAAATTAGTATAAGTTAAAAGAAATTCTATGCCTCTTCAGTCAGAAATTGTAGTTTTTCATTCTTCATGTCAAATTGAGGCTCCTCCTCAAGGGCTTTCCTCTCTCTCTGTCAAGTTCAATTTGATGTAAATAAGACAAGAATTGTCTGTCTAATCGGTCAGATATATATAATCCTGAACCTTAGCTCTACCAGCCATTTCATTTTGTTTTGTTTTCTTGTGAAGATAAATAAACATGTTTTATTATGAAAAACTTAGGTCACATTTCAATTACACAAACTGTCAGTTTAAACAAGGGCATTACTTTCAATTCCCCTTTTTTTTCATACGCTTAACATTAAACCAGTTTAAAAGACTATTAAGAGGGTAGGCGATAGTTAAACAAAAGTACTTGGACATTATTTTCTGAAATGGGACAAAACAAAGTTCATATTAAAAAAACTCTTCCATTATGATATGAAGAAATTTGCAAGACCAATCTCTGTTGAGCTTATGCCAAGGCTCTAGAGTTAAGAGGTAATAATAATAAATTACATCCATTAAGCACCTTCCATTTTGAAATCTCAAAGGCTTTACACTTATATGAACGAAACATATACATGAACTTTACTTGCAAATGTCATGCAATAAAAAATCTCAAATTAAAAAAATATACTCAAGTTAATCTGTAAATGTTAAGAAATAAATAACCTTATACGAGCAATTAAACATAAAAATTAAACTTAAAAGAAAAAAACAGCCTTCTCCCCAATTCCTTGCAGAAGTAAATTCCACACATGTGGCCCCTGCAACTCCAATGACTGGTCACCAAAAGATCTTAAAGACTTGCTTACTTGTGGCAGGCCTCGACAATCTTCTCCAGCAGCGAGACGTCCGCGTGGTTGCTGAAGTAGCTCAGCCCCAGGAAGCTCGACATGGGCTGGCTGCTGCGGATCAGCACCACACCAATGTTCCGTGCTCTGGGAAGAAAAAGGTTTTGTAAGGTGTTAAGACAAAAAAAACTTTTTACAGCTTTGTTAGTTGTTTAACGTCCAATGTCAGCACTGTATAGGTTATATTGTGGACGGCCTGAAGACCATACGTCTGACAATTTTACGTACTACCACACATAGTATTAGGAGACCTACACTCCGTCTCAGCGAGTCACATTATACATTAACTGACAAACTTCACCAGTGAGGGAAAAATTAGACAAATCTTGACAGATCGTGGGTTTCAAACCGGGATCTCCCGACTGGGAGAACAACATTCGACTACTTGTGCCATTTCGCCACCCACTTAACACACGCTCAACTTTTCTTTGAAAAAGCTAAAATAAGAATTGGTTTTAGTTCTTAATTTAACATTATCTCTCAATCTTTAGTTCCAAGAACTTTGCAAAACCACAAAGTTTGTTTAGACATTAACACAATGAGTCAGATGAAAAGCATAAGCCTTAGCAGTATCCTCTGTCTAAGCACTTATTAAATTATTTTCCAAAAGTGAATATTTTTAGTTTGAGCAATCATAATACCAAAGGCAGATATTTTAATATAAATACCAAAACAGCGAGTGGAAAAAGAGTTCAAGAAATGCTCACCTCCATACAACTGAGGGGAACCTTTTTAAAGCACGGAAATCCAGACTCCGCTTCAACTCAGCATCATCAATGGCTGTTGGCATTATGTGCAGCTTGGGATACGTTTGACAGAAACTGGGAACAGAGCAGTCACAATTTATTTATGGCTTGCTGTTTCAACATGAAATTTAAACAAATAATGTTTGGACAACATGATGTAAAAAAGAAGTTTTGGGATTGTTTCTTTTTTTCTTTTTTTTTGTTAAGAACCTAAAATTTATTTTAGCTTAACTGCTGATCATGCTATAAAATGTGAAGGGTTTAAGGCTTCAATTTGTATACCAACAGGATTATCCACCTAAATCACTCTCCCTTAAGTCCAATTATTTAGGGTCAGCAGATATGCAAAACATACAGCGATATAGTCCTAACAGCTTGGGATGACAGTTCAGTCCATGATTTCAGGTACGATACTGCTCCATTTTTCTGACATTCTAAAGTCATCAGTATAAACATAATTGCTACAATAACTATGTAAAATTCATCCATGGAAAGACGGACAATGTCCCACAAATATATTGATCAGCTGTTGCACATATTTGGAGGTTATTTCCATTTCTTTAAAATTTACTATGTAAATAATTGTTCTTTGATTAAGTAACCAAGTTTCAAACGTAACCGTGTGCAAAATGTTACATTGTCCATCTTTCTGTCAAGTCTTTTTGTTAAAATGTTAATCGAGTCTTACAGTGAGCAATTTTTTACAGCAAATGGTACTTCAAGCCTTGTCCCACTTCCATCATATACTCTTCGAATAAAGTATAGAAAATTGTGTGAACTGGCTAACAAAAAGGCTAGAGCAAGTTGTTGGAAAAGTTAAAAACTCACTCAAAACTTTCATTGGCCTGGCTCATCCTCCAGATCTTGCGCTTGCTGGTGTCAAAGCCCAGGCGGATAACCTCCTTGCCAAAGGAATACTTGAACGTGTCACTCACTGAACCATTGCAAGAGAGATAGATGGAACAAGAACATTAATAGCAACAGCGTGAATGGAGGCTGGCATAATGATAATTTGATTTCGTATGTTAAGTTTCTTAACGTGCATAGTCAACAAAGAGCAGCGGGAGTTAAATTCAAATTCAAATTTTATTCAGTCAATGTGTTTTACATCGAAAATATAAACACAATAGAAGACACATAATAATTACACAACTTCTGACTCAGCAGGCCACATTATAATGACATGACCCAACCATTAACACTTAAGTTAAAAAATTTTACCGTCTTAAACATTGACTCATAATCACATAATGCTACACCGTTTGGGACAAAAACCGACAATATTGGTTTTAAGATGAGCAAAGATGTAAATATTACAAGTGCCTCATTTAGAACCAATAATTATGAAATGTTTGCATGCTTTAAATAATTTTAGTACACAAGATAAAATTCTCAATTGTTGCCTTGTAAGCCATGGATGTGGAATGACAAGGCTGTGGAAACCAAGGTTCTAAGGGTTAATCAACAAGGTAGCTATAACAAGGCTCCAACCAGAGACCTCCCAATGATGGGAGCTCTATGGCTTTTGACTCACAAGGTTTGCAGAGAGCCACCTGCTCTAGCTCTGTGGAGGTGAGGGCTCCCTCTTTGCCCTTACACATGGCGTGGAATCGGTAGGCAAAGATATCCTTCACGTGTCTCGGCATGCCCGTCCGCTCGCGGAGCAGGCCCACACACGCCTGGCAGTCTTCTACTGTGGCAAATGTGCAGCTGGAATATCAGGCAGCAGTCAGTCAAAGGGGGGGAGGAGGGAGAGATAGAGGGCGAGAGATTAAGGGGGGAGGGAGGCAAGAATGGAGGGAGGAAGAGGAAGGGGGAGAGGTAGAGAGCGAGAGATTAAGGGGGAGGGAGGGAAGGAGGGAAGGAGAGGGAGAGAAAGAGATGATGATAATGCAGATCGGATATTTTGAAGAGGTCTTTGTAAATTGTTATTGACATAGCATTGATATAGCTATTCTTTTGTTCTCTATATTTCAATGATGATTGAAAAGAGGGTCGAAGTAGGAAGTAGTACTATTCTCCTGCTGTCTCCAGTGATGAGCCCGGGCTCCCTTACCTGTAGGTGGCAGCATCCTTGCAGCAGACCTTGAGCCAGCAGTAGGCGTCGGCCACGACCACCTCCCCGATCATCATCAGTGGCACGTTGATGAAGGAGCGCCGCTCATACACGAAGAAGCGGAAGTTGGTGACCATGGCCGTGCCTTCGGTGGTCTTTGACAGCAGCAGCGCATGCTCGCCGATCAGGGTGCGAAGTGGAGGGTACTGGGGACAATTAAAGTTATTATGATAAAACACATGGACATCGATAGCTAACTATGAAGATCATAGAGCCATCTTAATGATGATAAAAATAAAGGTGGTAAACGATCATGTGATGATGATGGTTTCGATGATGGTCTTAGACAGCAGCAAATTAATCTTGCTCCCTGATTAGGGTGCCTAGTGGAGGGTACTGGGGCAGAGAAAGGGGAAGATTAAAGCTGAAGCACACAATATGGAACACTATTAGGTCGATGATGATGATGATGATGATGTGATGATGATGACCAATAATGACTATGATGATGATGATGATGATGATGATGATGATGATGATGATGATGATGATGATGATGATGATGATGATGATGATGATGATGATGATGATGATGATGATGATGATGATGATGATGATGATGACGGTGATAGGGCTAGAAATAATTATACAAACATTCAGCTATTTCCAACCATTAATAATTCGGACATAAAAGACATGCCCATCTGTACATACCTGCACGTTTGGGTTTGACTTTTGGAACGGTGGCGCGGGTCCCAGCTCTGCTACCTCCATGCTGCGCTGCTCCGATGCCTGGGGGAGATACAAATATTGAGTTGAATTGGTTGTTTCATATTCAACGTCCGCGATTCAAAGAAAAGATTGGGGATGGGATCCAAGAATAACGTGTGACAATTTTATGTGCTGCCATACAGAGAGTGTACGGGGAGACTTTCACTGAGTAAAGTTAACTCCCTGTCTCAGCTGATCACTTTTTACTGACACCTACTACCCAACCAGTTGGAGACGAAATACGGCAAACAAATTTGCCTTTCGTGGATTTCGAATTCCTGGTTAAGTTAACGCTCTACCACATAATATAGCTATCTCTATGCGAGCGTTTTTTATTACGAAGGGATAATGCCAACGTCATTACATTTTAAATTTCTAAATGGTAACTGAAATTCTCAACAAAATAAATGTATCTTATTATGCCTCTATAAAGTGGATAGAAATTCTTGGTAAAATAAAAATTAATGTTACATTTATTAGGTCGCTTCCTCATTTTGGTTGTCCAAGCATAAATCTTTAATACGTGTACACATGTATTGCTCTTAACCATACTCAACTAGGAATCGCCGTTTTGTAATTTATGTATAGCAGTAGTCCAGTTACAGGAAGGTTTGTCAACATAAATAGTCCGAGAGGAACGTGTTGGTTTGGTGTCTGTCTCTCTTCTTTAATTGTTGGTTTTCTAACCTCCATAGTCAAGTACTAAACTATGTCGCAGAGTAATACCTGACAATTGTACCCGCTACCAAACAGAGAGGGGGAGAGAGAGAGAGAGAGAGAGAGAGAGAGAGAGAGAGAGAGAGAGAGAGAGAGCAGGAACACCACAGGTGTGTATCAATTGGTTGATTAAACTAACCGATGCAGATCAACGCATCATGATTAAAAAATAAAGTGCTTTTTTTTTTCAATTAAATTAAATATAATGAGCCCAGCACACGTGATTTCGGTGATGAAATAAAGCGGCACGACATGCTTTATTTCAGACTGATCATGACGATGTTCCGAAGGACCAGGATATAATTATACCACGATCCAGGTTATTATATTACCTTTGCGTGTTGGTGAAAGATTTTACCAAGTACTGCCTTCCGAGACGCGATTTTATTTTACTATGCGCAGCGGCTAAGCTAGGTTGAACTTCTAATAGTTGCTTTCCGACTAGTCTGTCTCGCAGACGGGTCCCAATAGTAAAATCTGACAATGTGCTGCCATACACATACAGAGCCTGGACAATAGTACCGGCCACATTATACTGACAGCAATACAACCAGTGGGGGATAAGAACAAGGCATCCCAATTGTGGATCGAATTAGGGACTTCCAGATTTGAGGCCGCGCGCTCTACCACTTGGCCATCTCGAAACATAGAACACTCCAGGCTATCTTTCCGTGTTCAATATAAGACCTAATCTAAGCAGGTCTGCGTTCGGAGCAGCGCTTTTATCTACAGAACCTCGCCGGATTATTTTTAGTGACTGTCAGACATACAGCTGCGGGCTTTTAGAAACAATGTAGACAAAAACACGACATAGCTTGAGGAATCAGCAGTAATAATGTTGTAGGTTAAGATTGTTAGTACATTAGGATTTTCCAGAGCCCAGTCAATGGGTTTAATAGTGTTAAACTGTTTTGTTTGTTTGTTTTTGTGTTGTTTGTTGTTTTGTTTTTTTGTTGGGGGGGGGGGGGGGGGGGTATTGGCTTGGTTTTTTTTTCTTCATATGTATGTTTTAGAAGATTGCAAATGTGATCCACAGAAATCCATGTGCATGATTATACAAGAAAGTACATTTGTAAAAGGAAGTAATAGGATTGAGTATGATGGTGACGGCGATGACGAATGCTTGTATTAAAATCACTTCAGCAAAAATTAGAAAACCGCAGTAGCAGCAACACCATTAACGACAACAACAACAACAACAACAACAACAACAAAGCAAAACAACAACAACACAACAACAACAACAACATTAATAATACTTTTTGGGAAAACAATACCTTCAAATCGCATATAAACAGGACAGGTGTTTGGTTTCCGAAAGTGATAAAGTATGAAGTCACCGGTGTATGAGCTGGCAGTCACAAGGCCGGGACGCCCCATAGTAAACTAAGGCAAACATGACACGGCGCGTCATCTGAATGATCTGATTAACGGTGTTGTTCTTCACCACTTTACACTGCCATACGTACATCAACTTGTTCATTCAAAGGATGACAGGAATCGCGAGCTGGCTAAACAAACTAAGCTAGGAGGGGTTAAGGGAAGGGGTCCCTCACAGGGCGTCTATTCCTTATTACTGTGTGTCGGACTGGGTCCCCTGGCCAAAGAGCTTTGCTGTACAGATCTCGATGAGCCGAGTGGTGTCGCCGCAGCGCACCGTCAAGG
Source organism: Elysia chlorotica (assembly GCA_003991915.1). Lineage (NCBI taxonomy): Eukaryota > Metazoa > Mollusca > Gastropoda > Plakobranchidae > Elysia > Elysia chlorotica. The sequence continues at coordinate 48,001 of RQTK01001314.1, forward strand.
GCCCAGTAAACACGGGATAAAGTCGACCAATCATTGACGAGAATTCGGTGCACTTTACTGTGTACTCTTATCAGATTACAGGACCAGAGATGGCCGAGGTCACAGGCCGGTTTTATCCGGCTCTACGAGTCAATCAGAAACCTACTGATGTTTAAATTAACGATAAGTTTGTTTTTGTTTTTGTTGATGGCGGCGGTGGCGGCGACGTATGATCTAGAACTTTGCATCCATAATAGGTCAAGGCTTGTAGTCAGACAATAACAATACACACACACACACACACACACACACACCTGACACACAAACACACGGTTGGAAGAATTTATATAATGTGATAGCTAAGGAGCATCCGATACTACATAAATAACAGAGGGTGAATCACATCTCAAGGAGTTTATACGAATTCCCAAAAACCTCCACGGCTGGGGTGGTGGGTAAACAGGACAAGGCAAGCTCCCAGTCTGAAATGTGACTGAGGACCAGGCCGGGGAAGTTGGGTGAACCTCCGCAGTGGTCAGTATTGAATCGGAGAAAATCGAAGTTCTCCCCTAGTTTTACACCTCTCGGGTCCTTAAAAAAGGATCTTACAGGATATCGGAACGGGATGCCAGGAACTCGGTCGTCTACATAGCGATTTGATCGTGAATCAAACCCACGACCTCCCACATTGAAGCCGCGTGTTCTACTGTTGGACCAAGTCGTTCCTCGGCAGCGCCAGGTGTGAGATAGACAGACCTTCGATAAACCACTACTGAACGCTCCGTGATTCACAACCTCTTGGGAAGCACCATTCTCCGCATACGTTAGGAAAGGAGATATTGATTACTTGGGTTTCCCTTGAGAGTAATTAGGCTATTATCGCCAACTACTACTTCTTGTTCTCCAATGCTCTTGTTACACATCAATCCTTGCAGTTTTCTCTAAATCCTCCAGGGATTTGTAGAGCTTTCTTTACAAATCCTTTCGCTGGCTCAATACAATCCTTCTGATGTCTTTATGGTTATTGCAGTCTTGCATCGCATGCTCTACAGTTTCTGCTGCTGCACCACACGAGCACAAATCCGACAGTCCGATTTTCTTCATTATTTTTATACACGTAGTACGTTAGCCGGTTGTGACCATTTCTGAGACGGGATATCACTGTGTGGGATTCTCTGTTCAAACTATAGATACTGGCATGCTTGTTGTGTTTTTGGGTGACTTTACTTCCATTTGTCTTTAATCACATTATTGAGGATGATTTTGGCTTCTTGGAAGGTGAGATCATTTTGTACTTGCTCCAATCAAGAACCTCTGCGTGTCATGCCATCTGCTCTTTCGTTGCCATATATACTGCAATGTCCTTGGATCCATTGCAAGATCAGACATGGTGCCCTATTAATAATTTTGTTTCCAGTTCCAGTTTTTCTATGACTTGAGTCACTCAGAATCACTATCTGTGCTTTTGGTTTGCTCCAGGGGTATTTTATTCTCCAGGGTATCGTCAACGACTCCAGATGTATGTTTGACAACTTCGTGCTACACAGAGACAGGGCGGGGATACCAAATCTTTTGTCTCAGCCAGCCACATTAAACCAGTAGAGATGAGAGAACGATATCGGCCGCCGATTGCATAAGCCACCATGATGATTATGACCTATCTGTCGACATGTTCCGTTTCTCGGCTAGGTAGTCGAACGAAGCTCGCCAGTACAGTCGCCGGTCTTTTCTTAGCTAGGTTAGCCAGCTCCATGGTTGGTACACTACCAGTTGTCCATATCGATATAGTTAGTACGGCAATACTCAGCTCACGTCATTTACACATATCACTTACAACTCGTAAACAACACCACACGCGGATATTGAAGGAGAGAGGGGGGAGAGATGGGGGGCAGAGAGAGAGAGGGGGGGCAGAGAGAGAGGGATACAGAGAGAGAGAGAGAGAGAGAGAGAGAGAGAGAGAGAGGGGCAGAGAGAGAGATAAGAGAGAGGCCGGCTTTCATTGCTCTTGCTCTGTTTCCCATCTAGATCTAGGTCGATGAACCATGACATGTACACTGAAGGCGGTGTACTAAAGCGTCACACAATAAACCGAATTACGAGCGCCTTGATCAAAGGCAGTAGGTCTGGGTACACTTCTCATGGCGACTTTTAGTGTGCCCTATATACAAAGTCGTCAGCCGGAGCTGCCAAAGAGCTAACAAGACTAGAAACCATCTCGTTTCATTGGCCTTATGACATGGAATGGCATTTCTTTTCCTAATCAGTCCAACCCGCTACATGGCTTGGTGGTCTGGAGATGACAGCAGCAGCCGTCTTGTTCTAGTTTGTTGCACTAATGTTCCTCTGACAATGAGGTTTTCTTAGCATGACTCAAGATCAGCAGTCTGCTGACATAATCCACCAATCAACCAATTAGTCTCCTCTTGTCGGTCTTGACCTTTCTCTCCATCTTTCTGACTTATCCTATCCTTGCATTTGTCTCTCATCCTCTCCAATTTGTGCTCTGTCGTAAATGTTGCCATCTACTCCTATATTAGCAGGGCGAGCCCTCGTTCCTGGGGCCTATAATCTCCCGATACTACCCAACTCGATGGATTCAAAACAATTAATTTGCACGGTAATTAATGCTGGAATGAATACGAGCTGGGGTTTACAGAAAAAGGGTTGGTTATCGATCAACAATACAATAGTATTGGTAAGGTGGATACTATACACTGTTTTTCATTTAGTGTATACACGTTGCTTTAACACTTTGCGCTTTGCGGGATTTCGGTCTGAAAGCAGCAGGCAGCAACATTATCTATTGTAGTAGTTTAGTAAACAAGAAGCATGGGCTTTTATTTCTTTATTTCTTAAAACCAATTCTATAAAGAAAAGAAAAAAAGGACTTATCTCTTCTAGGGGGCAGCCAATCGCCGGGATATTTCTGTAAATTCGTTTGCCCCAAGACACGCATTAACATTTCGCGGTGATATTGAATCACTTCGTCTTACTATCAAACTTCTTGGGCGTTAGTGGACGAGCTGCCTCCAATTGTTACAACTAACCCTCTAACCAACCCCTGGACCAAGGACATCGCTGGGTCATCGAGATCTGCAGGTTTCGCGGGTGATGATGAGAAAGCATGCCAAAGTAAATCTGTCCCACTTATCAGGATGATTCACAGGGGAACAACTCGGTCACACCGGGCGATAGAAATTAAAATGACACACACAAAAAAACATTTTCCTTCTAAGTTGTTAGCATCATTAATATAAGGAAAAGGTAAGACAGCCATAACATTAACAAAGCGGAAGAGGGATTACAGGCGAATTACCTTTCTAATGTTAGCCTATCACGCCATGGTCAACTTTTTTACCTACCCATAAGTCACAGCGACGTTTCCTTGAGATGAGCGTCGCAGGCAGATAGTGTTATGTGTATACAACCCTTAGGTTTTATTTACAGCACCAACAGCGGGGAAAAGCGCAAACGTCGATGAAACTATAAGCTATACATAAAAACCGTTAACTAATCACAATGCCTTCCAAAGCTGCAATATCGCTCTGGCCTTCACTGATACAATACAATTATTGTAGAGAAAGATTATAAGTCAAGGAAAGGTCAACGATTATAATTAAGTTAATGTAGACTTATAATTTATTATTACTTTCAGTTTCAATCTCTTAATGTGATATTACGAAGTACATGGATAAGCTGTAGTATAATAATCATGATCACCTTGCTTTAGTTTAAAAACCTAAATGAACTAACACAAGACGGTGGGCGTTAGTGCTCACGCCATGGTGACATGTACCGTAACAACTATCTCGATTCCAGAAGAGGCAGGGGCAAACTGTTCACTGCTCCCAGTCTAGTCGTGATGTTACAGGCAGGTGATATGTCAAAGTTAAAACGGTTAAGATTCTCAAAGATTCTTTGCGGCATCGGCACGCAAAAAGGGACAACTCAGCACTCACGTACTGACACCAATCCAACGAGTAGGATCGACCCCTCAACCTTCCGATTAGAGGCCGCGCGCCCTATCAAACGAATACCACGTCCAATCCCTAAACAGCGAACCATTCACATAAATGACCAAGCTTGAGAACAGTTCAACGTACTTAATTTCTCACGACCTGGTGACTACTCAGTATGGAATTAGACACGGACATCATTTTATGACAACAACAAAAAGAATTGTGTCTATGAAAAGAAGAAAGTGATATTTAAACCAATGATACTCGGCACACAATAAATATACGAGCAGAAGGTATCGAGTTCGATCATCAGATGCCGATATCAGTTCTTATATATGGCTTTTGGTACAAAGTTATCCTCTCCATCAAACTAAGGGATTTAAAAAAAAATTTAAAACAGCGAGTGGGATACTTAACGCCCAACGCGAACACCAAGGCTATACTGACAAATTATTAATGTACCAGCCGATATGCTTGGGAGGGCAAGGTGGCCAAGTGATAGAGCGCGCGGGTTCAAATCAGACGTGGAGATTGTCCCAATATCAGCCCAAATACCGTTCCCTGCTGAGTGCGTTCATGTCAGTAGAGTCTGAGTGTGACCAGTTGGGACAGAAGTCCTGGCATTTCTGCCCAGTCTCTGGGTAGCAGCATTTAAATTCAGACTTGAGCCCGCGATATTGTCTAAATATGGATGCCGACGATGAACGCCAAGATGAAGAAACTAACAAACCCAACCAAACACCTGGGTTCGCATTCGCCCCATCTTTAACAAGGGAATTGATACCTGCCAATATATTAGTGTCTGCCATCAACTTTTTTTTTTTAATTAACTGACTGCTTAGACAGGGAAGCTGATGACAACGCGGTATGCCAATGTGCGACTGACATGTTGATCAATTAAATGTTTAAGGCGAATGCTTTACGAGCTATTAACATCTATGGAATGTATGGAATGCGTCAACCTTTAACTTTTAATAGTAAAAATGTACAAGGATAGCCCGTTATAACTGAATGATATAATATTTAGAATGTCAGTTTGCGCGAGGTTCATGGTTTTCACTTCGTGTTTTAATGGATGGCCTGACAAGCGACAATATAGTAGTCCTTGACTACCCTATAACAAAACTTAACGGATAAAATGATACAGTTCAACATGTCGATGATAAGATCCATACTAAAGATGGAGGTGTGGTTTTACGATACTACTACTAATAATCCATAGGATCGAACACCTCGTAGAGAAGCCACCGCTCTACGGTGAGGCCAGCTCGCCCTCCGCGGGTGGAAGTCAGTGGGCAAGAAGTGGACATTAATTAGTCTACGGGGGGTTCTCTATCCCTCTCGCGGCAGATTGACCTTATTAAGAGGTGATAGCCAAACATCGCGCATTAACGTGACAATGTGACATGTAAGGTCGTGTGTGGTAGCAACAGGTACGGGGGATGATGGAGATATGAAATAGCTGAGGGGTTAGGGAGGGAGAGAGAGAGAGAGAGAGAGAGAGAGAGAGAGACAGAGAGAGACAGAGAGACAGAGAGACAGACACAGACCGAGTCAGACAGAGACTGACATTTTGTTGAAGGACAAATACACATATTTATGTACTTAATATACAAACATGTAGTAGTAGTAGTAGTAGTAGTAGTAGTAGTAGGTTGTTGTTGGGTTGGTTTAACGTCCAACAGCAGCACTATATAGGCTATATGTGCTGCCAAATACGAGACACATGACTCCTGTCTCAGCTGGTCACATAACTAACACCGACCCAACCAGTAGGGGAGGCGATATCGTCAGGGCTCGAACCAAGGACCTCAGGCGTCGGAAGCCGATGTTCTACCTCAGGGCTACTGCTCCCCTACAAACATACATATAAACACACACGTACACAGAGACTGACAGGTGTACATAGAGATGCTTCTTAAGGAGTCATAGAATATCAAACGCATAAGTAAAGCAAGACTCACCATGTTCCAGTGGACGCGGGTGGGCGCGCCTTTCACCTGCGGGGAGCAAACAATAGAAAAACCGTTAGTGAACAGTGTTATACACCCATAGTTCTGTTGCACAAACTTCTTAACATAACAGTGTAATTTAACATCAAATCACTAATCAAATGCCTGAAAAAAAGGCTAGAAATTGTATTACGCCTCAAGCTCTTTGTATAAGAGTGGATCTCTTTCAGTCTACGGTCTACCAGATTCTCAATGAGGATCCTTCAAGGCGACGGGTCCCAAGTCTGACACACAGACAAGGCGGAGATGTCGGACCTCAGTATCAGCCTGTCACATTGTACGTGTACTTACAACGATCCAATCGGAAGGAAGAAATGTAGCTCGATCACTCAGGATTTGAACTAATAATCTCCGAAGACATCCGCACGCTCCTAGAATAGCCAGTTCAGTATGGAGTGTCCCTACATAACAAGCGCGTTCTTTAAAGTCTTCTTCACCCTTCCTCTCTGCTACGACTTTCTTTCTTGCTCGCTTGCTCACGTCCACTCTCATTCAACCTATCTCTCCCTCTGTCACCTCTCTTTCTCTCTTATATATATACTTAAGTGTGTGTATAACTAGGTGTACATTCAATAACCAGTTGCAGTTAATGCCGATATGTTAGTCCGGGCAAGACAACAGCTTGGCCTTATACCATCCGACTTGGAAGTAAGATATAATTATGTACACGCTAGGCGGCTGTTTACACCAAATTTAATGCCGATGACCATTGGGCCGTCTCGCCCTCCCATAAGATCTTCCACTATCGCACTCACTAATCCTATAACATATGACTCACGCTTCGCACGTGCATCGCCCGGGTAGGTAGACATTGATGTACAGCCTAGACGGTACGACCCTTACAAGAACAATCGATTTTTTCGCTGCGGGTGACTGTGCAAATTACAATCCAGTAATTAGGAAATTAGTGACGCTTTCCATTTCTATAGGAGATGTTTCACAACCAAACGCACATAGACGAGGAATTAAGATAAAGAACGTTTCATAACGTCCAATATCAATGAAACTAGCTATATCGTGGACTAACATCTGACATACATGCCGCAACGGAGATACCTGTAGTTCTCTCGGCTTGCCACATTAAACTGACACCAACCCGACCAGTAAGGAGAAAATCAGCTTGATCAGGATACGAACCGGGGCTTCCCTAATAGATATTGCACGCTCCTACATGCTACTTCATGCATTGCTCAGCCAACATCGCAGCCCATCGATCGATCTCCACATCCGATTCAACAAGTGGGTGAGATAGTGTGACATGCCCGGCACATAGCTCAGCTTACAGCAGACTTTGTCCACAGTTGGTTCTTATTTGATTTTGCCACCGGCTTCCTATTTTGTTTTCCCGTTTCTGTTTTTGTTGTTTTTTGTTAAATGATTGGTCGGTTGGTTTTCAGGTGGGTTTTTTTTAAATCTTGCTTCATGATTTGGAATTGATTTATTGTAGTGTTTGTTGTTTTGATTGTTCTGCTTTGTTGTTGGCATTTTGGGAGGGCGTGGGGTGTAAAAATGGCCATTAGACCAGCACGGCACTGGCCACCATTTACAGCCTCATACTTTCAATGGCAGAGCACTGGACTTAGGACTCACGAAGCCTCAGGTTTAACAACCGGTTCAACACCGGCCGGTAGAAGGTTAGTCACCTCCGCCAAACAGGTGATCTTCACCGAGTAACCTGGATTTTAAAACAATGTCATTACGACCCGTCGCAGCTGCTTCATAACTTTAGAGCGGGTATAAAAAAAAAAAGCGAGTCACGCGTCCTGCCCCGTAACTGAATAGATAATCGTTGTTTTCAGCATGTTCAAGCCCCGTCTAACGATAAGACTTGTTAGGTACGCATAAAGAGTTCTTCAATACATTAAAAAAATAATGTGCCCCGCTCCTCTAAGCACACACCTCAATCCTAGATTTAAAATTAAAAAAAAAAAAAACAGCTTGTTTTCAGTTCCTGACTTTTTCATTCGGAATACAGCAAACGGCTCCGGAATCGGATTCCTAGAGACAAAGACGCAAGAGCACAATCGGTTGGTGCTCTGGGCTTAGAACAGGAGATGTGCAGTTCGAATATCAAATGGAACCCGTATTTGTACACTGCTTCGACACACCCAGGGGACGAAGAACTCGTCACAGATAATTAGATTTTGTTAAGGACTTGAAACGAAGGGTCCGCTGCAACGTGTTCTTGCCTTCCATCCTACACAGATGATAATCGGAAGACAAAGATACACGACTTATGTAATTCATGTGATAAAACCGGGCGACATCTAACTTAGTTGTTCAGGAAACCTAAGAAGTTAGTTATAAAAGTATAATTACTCTGCGGACTTTCCATCTCCCATTCTCTTCTCCCCTCCCACCTCCCACCCCCCACCCCCACCCCTTTTTTTATTATCTCTCTCTGTCTCTCTCTCTCGCTCTCTTTCCCTTTCTTTTCTTCTCTCTCTCTCCCCCTTTCATTTCTTCTCAAACTCGCTCTCCCTTTCTTTTCTTCTCAATCTCTCCCTCCCACTCTCTGTCTGTCCAACTATTTAATAATCGAACTACCTATATATCCTCTCATCCTTCCATCCATCTCTCCGGTGTATCTATAAACCCCATCTTTTGTCCTTCCCCTTCCTCCTTTTCCCTTATAACGCCAACAAAACCACCTACCGGTTCAATGGGGTCAGGGCACTGAAATGTCATAGACCAATCGATTGTTAGTGATAGTCCCCATTGTAGGCGTGCCGGTACTTGGATTTTTCCTCACTAATCATTCCCTGAGAGTAACGCGATACTGCCGACCTGATCATTGTTTCCTCCAATCCTATACATTGTGTTTTATCCACTGGCTGGGACGTGATCGGATTGTTGGTGAAAAGACAAAGAGAGAGAGAAAGAGAGAGAGAGAGAGAGAGAGAGAGAGAGAGAGAGAGAGAGGGGGGGGTGAAAGAGAGAAGGTAGAGGGTGTAGAGACTCAGAATCCACGAGTCCACAAAAACTTAGGAAATAAAAAAGGGGGAGGGGTGCGTCTCGCGTCTGTCATTTTTTCCACTCTTTGCAGTGAAAAGAAAGTAATTTAGTAAAGAGATGCGGTTGATAAGCGTAGAGAGTGAGGGAGAGGGAGATATACAGTTGTTCATGCAATCGGTGAGCGACCTGACACCACTCAAATTGTGAACATATATAGCATCAATACATATAATTATAATATCTAGTATGCTAAGTACAACGGTTGCTGATATGTGTAGTTTTTTGTTGTTTTTTTTTAACTCTAACGCTTAAGACAGTGTTCAGTTTTTATTTCACTGAGCAACATCTGGATTAATCGTAGCAAGCTGTAATCCCAGGAATTGTATTTTGTAAAATCCCAAAGTGTAGCGCGAATGGGTAGAGCGAATGGATGTTTTTTTTTTTTTAATGAGAAAGAAGAAAAGAGGTTTCACCAAAGAAATAACGATGCGACCTGAGCAGTGGTCAAAGCATTAGAAGGCGCGCGCTCTGCAATTGGACCAGATTATAATGTGACCAGTCAGGACCCGGGTATCCCTTCTGAGGGCCTCGGTCACACATTGGAACTTATGAGTCTGGCTTTTTCGGGCAAGATATCTCGTGAAGTCGGACATGACTCGACACTACAAACACTCAAACACAATAAAAAAAATAACAAGCGCCCGGAACCGGTCGTGGCCTGGCAAACTGAAGGGACGGGTCACGGTGCTCCAACATCGGCGAGATTAGATGCACTTTATGTGCTTTTTGTTTTTTGTTGTTGTTTTTTTTATTATTTGTTTTGCCCAAGGGCAAGATGATCTTGACTGCGACGACACATTCAGTGTTGGGGGCAAGCCTAAGCTAAAAAATAAAAAAATATGTGTGACGTTGCGTTCGTTTTTGTACACTGCATTTTGGACTTTTTGATGACTTAAGGTTGGCAGCTCGGTTTTATACTTTAAAATCGCAACGGTTCGCCGATGTTTCACACAAAATTACACACAAACAACATGGGTACAGATGGACCAGATGTAATCCCATCCCGTTTTTGTTTTTTAATCATAATGACAGACGTTTCAAGTGCAATCGTGCAATTATAGCATGAAGAACTAAAAACATCCATGCATGTGTACAAATTTTGTACGGATGAAAAATATTATGTGATGGAAAACAGGTCCAGTTTAAAATAAATCGTTATGACTTCAAAGTGTAAACACTTATCTGAAATTGTTAAATCTCGGGAAGGCTGGCTGGGTTAGCAAACTGCCGATACTAATAAATAATTGGCTTAATATTTATATTGAATTGACTGATGAGCAAAATGTTTTATCACAGTGCAGTATAGGAAGCGCAAGGTAGCTCAGTCGGTAAAGGGGATGGGCTTATGAGCGGGAGATTTGAGCTGCGATCCCTTGCTGTGCTCACAGTCATAAGACGATGAAGAGAGCCACACACATGTACCCCGTATGTGGTTTTCAATAAAGCTAAATACCGAAAAACTAACGAAAGAAGATGTTTAGCAGTCCATGTAACTAGCTGATACCGCTGCCTTCCCTCCGCTCAATACAAATCTGGTCTGCTGGGTCGCACCACGAAACTCAAAATTATAAGGAACAAATCAATACAATGTACCATAAAACCCTGGCACACATCAAAGAATCATCGAACAATACCGCTATTTAAAGGCTTAGTGGAAGTCACAGATTCAAGAGAGGGATGCCACTGCTGGAGAGAGGATCAGGAACAAAAGCCGAGACAGACAGACACCACACAAGCCCGGAATGCAGTGCTCCTCACGGACATGTTACACAAGAGCATCGCAGAGATGCCGGGACAGGATGACCCAACAACACAAACTTGGTTCTCACTCACAACAAAGCCTGTTTGTTCCAACATCACATACTAGTAAACAGTTGTGTCAGTGGTAACCACGGACTATACATTGGAGGGCATAGAGAAACTGTGGAAGAGAAGGGAATAAGAGAGGCTGATAGAGAAAGGAGAGAGAGAGAGAGAGAGAGAGAGAGAGAGAGAGAGAGAGAGAGATAGGAATGATTCGACAATAAAATGTGTCGACCCCTGTCGTCCCAAACTGAAGAAAATCGGACGCTGCTTATCTCAGGCTGCATTGCATCAGAAAGAGGCGAATTTCAGCATGAGGGCGACAACGGACTTGATCGGCCAGTGAAATACTGTAGGCATGCGTGAAGGCTCAGTGATTCACTTAGTGCGTGAGTGTGAGCTTCCAGTCCTGTTTGGATTTCGTGGCCTGCCGACCTAATGCGCATCTAGGTGGAATGTGTATGGTGGTACAGAAATAGCTGGACACTTTTATGAAAGTTAACACCTAATGTTACGGTAGGTATATGTTGAAAATGCAAATCATCTAAAATGCATTTACTATTATCTTTTTAATTATTTTTTTTTTATTCAAACGGCAGTTGCTAGGCTAAATCGCGGACTGGGACCCAAGACTAACATTTGACAACTTAATGACTGTGCTGTCTGTCTCAGCGGTCATACCAACCAGGGTTTTGGTCGATAGGTGCCAATCAACCCATTCCCAATGTGCCCGTCGATCAGCGAGGACGCTCCAGGGGACAACGCGGAAAACAGTCAGCGAATTGCGCAAGTTGACGCACAGATGGAAACAAACGCCTGGTGGATCAAAATAATCTAACACCCAGAACCTAAGTGCCTGTACTGTACTGTACTGTATATTTAGCCCAATTATTCCTTTTATCAGTTTATCGCCAACGAAATACGGACTTTACATTGGAGGGCATAGAGAAACTGTGGAAGAGAAGGGAATAAGAGAGGCTGATAGAGAAAGGAGAGAGAGAGAGAGAGAGAGAGAGAGAGAGAGAGAGAGAGAGAGAGATAGGAATGGTTCGACAATAAAATGTGTCGACCCCTGTCGTCCCAAACTGAAGAAAATCGGACGCTGCTTATCTCAGGCTGCATTGCATCAGACAGAGGCGAATTTCAGCATGAGGGCGACAACGGACTTGATCGGCGAGCTTTTCGCTAAAAAAAAATGCTCAGGTAAAATAAGCTACATGGCTTTTGCGTTCCGTTTTATGAGTTCCACCAGACTTTTCTTTAAAAAATAGATGGCTTTTAACAAAAAACCCATGAGCTGTTTTTTTTCTTAGATTGTGTTTGTTTTTTGCATTTTTTTTTTTCTGCAGAGGGTGTTTTTTTTATTTAGCCCAATTATTCCTTTTATCAGTTTATCGCCAACGCAATACTTATTGTATAAGAACGACGGGTGCCCATGTTCTCAGCAACGTTCGACAGGACTGGCATAAAATGAAGTAAAAGGCAATACTAAGTGCTCATGCAGATATAATTTGATTTGTTTGTTTGTTTTTCTTTGTTAGCGGACGTGTTTCGAGAATAAAGTATAACAAATGTACGCGCAAAGCAGCAACATGGATAAATCTATCAACACACAAGTGTCAGTGTATCTCATGAGACTGACCAAACCAGTAAGAAAAAAAGCACAGAAGCCAGGGCGGGACACGAACCTACAACCTTCCCTAATGCAGAAAACACCATACGCACACCCACTCAGCTACCTTGTCCCCCAGCGCGCGACGTGCCTGACGCCTGACGAGAACAATTAGCATCGCGCTGGACAGTCCCGCACCGGGGATCGAATCCCGGGGGTCGCGCCTCACTCAGCCGTGGACCGGCAGCTGTGGGTCAGGGGCCGGTCAATGACCTCACTGTCAAGTCTGGCCTGCCTGGGCTTCAGGGGTGGCCACATACGGCTGTTACAGGCCTCGCGATCTTCACGGGTATGGCAGATGACATGATTGCCCACTTAGACATAGCGTTTTCTGATCGTTCATAGGGCACTAAGCTTTTGCTGGCTGCCGGTGCAGATTCCCCCGATTATTGTCTTCGTTTTTGCTATGTGGCCCCGTCAGCGTGAAGGCCGCCAATATGAATAATGTTATGGACCACTAGCTGGCGGCACCCGCGCTAACTTTCTACGATAAAATGATTTACCCCCCGTGTTGACAAGAGGAAACAATTCTGGTAAGATTTCCGAATGGGTACGTACGTTACCCTACAAACGGTAGGCTAAAATTAATGAGGCTCTTAATTATGTGCGAAAAAAATCATATTTACTGCTTGAGTCGAATTTATACGTACCAAGTTCGAAGGCTGTCCCAATTTTCTCTGGACTAAAAATAAAAATACCATGAAGAGTGAAGACTAATACTACTAGATCTACTTATTTACGTTTGGTTTGCTTGTTAGTTTCTTATCGTCAGGCTTTCTCTCTCAACCAAGCCTTCTCACGAGACTAACACATGAAAAGTACACATCCTGCCACACAGAACAGAGCAGGGGTTCTAGGGTTAATGTCTCAGTCGGAAATGAACTGATTTTGGATCTACTAAAATGTCGTCCCACAACAATATGCTTTATTCAAAATAAGACCACCACGAAGAGAGTATTAATTGCGCGAGACACCAGAATGAACATACCTGTAGAGCGAGGTAAGGTTTCCAAGCCTCTGGTCCCTCGAATATCAGATGTATGTGATGTAATCGCCACCACACACGCACCAACAGTAAAACTCCAAAGGCTTGCCACGATCACACACCAAATGGATGGGTAGCCAAGTAAATTCCCACAATAAGAAAGGTTTCCTAAACCAAGTTGCTGTCTTCTTTTGTCACTATCATTATAAACGGGGAGTTGTGAGGTTTGCGATCATGTCCTCAACTGAATTTGACAGGTACGAAACCGATCTGAAGTCCAAAACGACCATTACTCTGACACACGGACAATATCATGTAGTGTGCACTGGTTACACATTGATCAAAACACATGAAAACAGCTCTAGACTACGTGTAAACCTACCACTAACATGCAGCTATGGAGAAATCAGCAAACCTATACTCCATATAAACACGCGTGTTAGGTTTTTTTTTATCAATAGAAAAAAAACAATGACATTTTTCAGTCAATGCGGCAGTTACAGCATGGAGTATGAACGAAAATCATCCGTTGTGAGGGGGGTACACATTTGCTGACTCAACTGAAGAAGATACACTTTGCACACGATTGAGTCCTGCTCATAAAATACACACATATTATGTCGTGAATCGCAATCTTTATTGCCCTTCGGTGTTTGAACACAATATCATGCAATTTTTCATAAGCTCTTAGCCTTTTAGTGTCGTGCGGGTTTGTAACCGCGGTCGTTATTATAGGGTACGGGGTTTATTTATTCAGTGGACAAACGCAATAATGATCCAATGATATTGAACCGGGGTGCGGTATTGGGTAACATGTAACAAGTATGTTTAACATCATGATTACTTTCTTTTAATTAGGTTCAAAAGTCATCAATATTAGTTTGAGAAAAGCTAACTTATGGGTGTAAAGAGGCGGATAGGGAGAAACAGATATAGAGAGGGGGGGAGAGAAAGAGGAAGTTGGAAGAGAGGGAGAGAACAACAGATGTTGTGATAATTCTCTATTGAAGTCTAACCGTTAAATAAATGTCTATCACGTGGTGTAGTGACCAAAAGTGGACCCGAGAACACTTGCCAGTGTTGGACACAGGGCAAAAATCTAACCACAGAAAACGTTCTACTGACGTTGACTAGTATTTTGTGATACGGTTGGAGGCACGACTCAATCATATTCAATGACAGAAAATAATAAGTATCGCTGTGTTTTCACTCACTAAATTGCATTTTCTTACAAAGTATCTGTCTATATCAGTTTAGACAGCTATGAGATTTTTTATAGTTCTACCACGACTACATCGGCACGGAAAATGTACTTTTGCCTTTTACAAAATCAATATTGTTGTGTAGGAAATGAGCATTAACTAACCTTAAGGCGAGTCAGTTTGGTGGAAATCAACCTTCCCGGCGACAACCATTACAACCTTTACAATCATAACCTTGATCACTTGCACATCACCAAATTGTGCTTTCCTACAAAATTGTTGTTTTTAACTCATTATCTAGTCGGACACAATCGAAAAGAATATTTCAAATCAGATTAATGATAAGGGTGTGTGTTGGTATAAATCATAGGGCGCATCGGTGCCAAAGCATTTACGTCAGGGGTATATTTTCGGTGATTTTAATTTTTTAGCCTACTACTAACATTGCGGAGCACTAGTGCTACGCAATAATACTAGCTCTAACAATTTTCAAAAGTAATTTTGTTTATATCACAGTTTGCACAAACAAAACACCACATCCATATTTAAATACATTGGTGATGATTAGTAAACAATAAGATCCTCATACCGAAACAGCAAACGAAGATTATACATGTACCATCCAGCACACACAGGCCGACTGTTACAGTACTGGCCTGGCTCTAGCCGGCGTGTCCTCGTCTCGCCCTGGCAGGCTGCTGATCAACCCCCAGGCCTACTAGGCTACTCCACCAGTTCTCACTATCTCAGTCTCTCTTTTCACTTTTCAGTAGTACTAGCATGGTAGTTAGAGATGCTAGTGGAGGCAAAATGAAGTAAGTTCAGGGCACCGCTGTCACTGTGACATTCAGGCTGACGGGATAGAGAGCTTTGGAAGAGAGGGAGAGATAGAGACAGACAGACAGACAGACAGAGACAGACAAAAGGACACATAGGCATAGACTGAGACAGAGAGAGACTTAAATAGAGAGACAGGCAGAGCAAAAAGACAGATACAAAGCGCTGAGCCTGTTAGTCTAGGGTAGAGTGCTGTAACATGTAGAAATAAAGTTTGCAGTTTAAAATTACACTTACACACACACACACACACGCACACCAAGACAGGCAGGCAGACAGACAAGACAGACAGGCAGGCAGACGCTTGTGACAGACTAGAGCAAGGAAGAAAGACGGACAGAAACAAAGAAAAAGACATGATCCACACACACACACACACACACAGATAGAACAGGGAGCAGGCGGTGCCGGGCCTGGAGTTAGAGAGAGAGAGACAGAGAGATCGATACTCGAGGCACGCCGGTCGTCCCGCCTTCCGCCGGGTGTGATGTCCCGTGACAGCTCACACAACGCAGACCTTGCGATGACGAATCCCGTGACAAAAAAAACGGAAACTATGAGTGAAAGAATATTCACCGGCGCCCAATCAGAGTTTAAAAGACTTCGGAAGCATGCCTGAGTGGTGTGGTTCTGTCTTTCCGTTATCATCGTGAGGATCGCTGATGTTCGCCGCGCCGGCCGATGCTACTGCAAAAAGCTAATTATTCCCGGGCTTTAGAACCGGAGGTATCAGCAAAAACCCACAATATTTCATAGAAATATAGGAAATTGCTTTGTCGTTATTGTTGTTGTTTTTAAAGAATGGTGGTAAAATGAGCTCGCATGTTTTCCACTGGATAGCGCTAGTCAGTCCATTAGCGTGATAAAATACAAACCGCCGCTTCTTTATCTCCTTCTTTTCTACAAAACAATAATCTAAGGCGCTGCTTTAAATGTTTAATCAGTATAATCATTTGCATTGCAGTTCAGTACAACCATTGACTTCTGTATAAGTATTATTGTCAGCCTAGGACCATGGGGCCCATACATCTCTACTAATTTCGCTCAGAAGCCAGACCGAACAAAAAGTGAGTTGGACTGACTGTCTTGGTGTAATGGCGGTCGACGAGTGAGATGGGTAAGTGCATAAGGCTTAATTATTTATACAAAACAGAATTCATCTTCATTCGGAGGTGTCCATGATGCTGAACTGCCCAATAGCAATCACAGTCGTTACAAATAAAATGAACCATTATACTCGCAGTAATGAAAAGAATGCATCGAGAACAATGACTATATGGTTGTTAAAAAAGGGTTGAAAACTTCCTCATTCAGAAGGTAACTACAGGCAGAGCAAAAAGACAGACACAAAGCGCTGAGCCTGTCTGTTTGGGGTACAGCGCTGTAACATGTAGAAATAAAGTTTAAAATTACAAACACACGCACACCCAGATAGACAGACAGACCAGACAGTCAGTCAGACAACGTTTGGGACAGACTAGAGCAAGGAAGAGGCAGTTAGAAAGACGGACAGAAACAAAGAAAAAGACATGCACACACTCACACACACACACACACACACACACACACACACACACACACATACACAGATAGAACAGGGAGCAGGCGGTGCCGGGCCTGGAGTTAGAGAGAGAGACAGAGAGAGAGAGATCGATACTCTCGTCCCGCCTTCCGCCGGGTGTGATGTCCCGTGACAGCTCACACAACGCAGACCTTGCGATGACGAATCCCCTGACAAAAAAACGGAAACTATGAGTGAAAGAATATTCACCGGCGCCCAAACAGAGTTTAAAAGACTTCGGAAGCATGCCTGAGCGATGTGGTTCTGTCTTTCCGTTATCATCGTGAGGATCGCTGATGTTCGCCGCGCCGGCCGATTCTACTGTAAAAAGCTAATCATTCCCGGGCTTTAGAACCTGAGGTATCAGCAAAAACCACAATATTCGATAGAAATATAGGAAATTGCTTTGTCGTTATTGTTGGGTTTTTTTTTTTTTGAAGGGTTTTTAAAGAATGGTGGTAAAATAAGCTCGCATGGTTTCGAGTGGATAGCGCTAGTCAGTCCATAATCATGATAAAATTACCAACTGCCGCTTCTTTATATCCTTCTTTTCTGCAAAACAATAATCGGAGGCGCTGCTTTAAATGTTTAATCAGTATATCACTATCATTTGCATTGCAGTTCAGTACAACCATTGACTTCTGTATAAGTATTATTGTCAGCCTAGGATCATGGGGCCTATACATCTCTACTAATTTCACTTAGAAGCCAGACCTAACGAAAAGTGAGTTGGACTGACTGTCTTGTTGTAATGGCGGTTGACGAGTGAGGTGGGCAAGTGCATAAGGCTTAATTATTTATACAAAACAGAATTCATCTTCATTCGGAGGTGTCCATGATGCTGAACAGCACAATAGCAATCACGTTCATTACAAATCGAATGATACATTGTGCTCCCAGTAATAAAAATAAAAAAAGAATGCGTCAAGAACAATGGATACATGGTGGTTATTAAAGGGTCGTCAACACGTGCGCATTCAGAAGGTACCTACATGGGGTTCAAGCACTGCTCAAACAAAAATGACACAATAAGAACATCGACCCCTGTGGTGCGATGAAAATTACAGAGTCGTTTATAGAAAACACATTCATTCTCTAGCTCAGTTTGTATTTTATTTCTACATCGCGAAGCGTCTATTATACACCCTTATGCACAAATGTGGGTTTAATAGCTTGGTGTATTTTTTTGTTTGTTGTTGTTTTACTTTATTATTGCCCTTCTTATTTTGTTTTTCCCCCTCATTCAATCCAAATCGGGAACAGTGTTTTGTTCTAACATAAAACGAACCCCTATTTCTAAAGGCATAAGAGAAACTATTGAGCATTATCAAAGGCGAGGCAGGTGCACAGCAAAGAAAGGACCTCTAAATCATTTTTATAAGTAGATTACGTTAGACATTTCATTGAGAGGGTGGGGTATCTTCTGAGGGAGTGCCGGAGAGAGAGAAAGAAAGAGACAGCAAGTGAGTGAAAGCGAGAGAGGGAGAGAGAGAGAGAGAGAGAGAGAGAGAGAGATATGAAAAGAACTGTAAGTAGGCCAATGAACTTGGCTCTGTTTACGTTCTTTGACATTTCAATTTCAATTCCAGCAGTGGATTATAATAGCTATGTGGAAAAGTATGAGCATATCTAATTAAATTAGGTTAATAAAAATAAAAAGTAAATGAAAAAGTGATAACGCTTGCCCAAAATCAAACAAAGACAAAGAATACTTCTGCAAGAACGAATCTCTAGCTCCTATGTTGTTGTTGCTGTTGTTTGTATTTGTTTTCTTTGGTTATTTTTGTTTGTTAGTTTTCCTTTGTTTACTATCTAAAATTTGTGAAATTTAGGCAACTATAGGGTGGACGACCTAATGCTAAGTGGGCGTTTCAACAAAGTAAGCTACATATAGACTAGAATTTGACACGTTGCAGTTAAGAACAAACATCATTGCTTTTACTTAAGTCTAGCACCTAACGACTCGAAACGAAAAAAAAGGGCACCAAGTATCTAAGTGTGGTTAATAAGAAACAGAATTAAGAAGAAAAAAAAGAAAAAAAAAACAGTTATACAAAACCAAGCAAAAGAAATTCAAAACAGAGCCGCTAACAAGCCATCAAACTGTATGTCACCTCAGCTCAGTTCTATTGTATCCTTTCTGCTCATTTCTGAAATACTGCAGATTTAGAGTATTGAATAAACGAGATAGGACAGTATGCAACTCTGATGATAAATATAACCACAAAAGGTTGTAACTCGGACGTTTGCAAAGGGCCATATGGAATTTAATAATGTGGAAAATCTCAGTACAAATAATATTATGCTTGCGGCAATGCACCTTAAGCCTTAAGCCGCCTTTGTCAAGCACGAATATTACTTTATTAGATTTCCATTATTACAATAAGGAGAGATGTGTCGGTAAGTCAATGTCATAAACAGATTAACAATGCAAGGAAAACTAAAGAAAAAGAGTAAATCTATGGGAGGTTAAAAATAAAAGACATATATACGTGATTGAGCGATAGGACGAAAAGGGAAAAGAGGAAGGGACAGTGTGTACAGACAACTAAACAGAAATTGTAGAGCTGCATCGTGCAGTTGTTCTAAAAATAATATCAGAGACTATAGATATAGTTCACACTCTCAGATAGTAATAGCTCCTGGTGCAGTTTCATACCCTGGCACGTAATAATGTTGGAGTTGAACAAACTAATCATAGTGAATATGAAACAAAAACTTTCCGACGGGGTTTTTGTTTCCTCAAGAATAAGGCTGTAATAAAATCCCTAGTGATCCAGTGTAAGTACGTCTAGCAGCAATAGAAGTAACAACTGCTACGTAACTAACGTCAGAAGAAATCTGCCTCGCCTTTACTCTTTAAGTTTAATATCACGAAACGCAACAAGGAAAACAACAGGAAACGCACTGCATTTTTCATTCGGTTGAAGAAATTAATTCTGTCTGTATTACGAACTGGCCAACACATTTACACTGTACTTACAATTCGGTCTATGTCGCTCTATATGCGGAGAGAATGAGACATTTGGATCCCACTGGTCAGTCTTGACGCCAGTGACTCCTTAATCCAGGGTCAGTCCGCGGAAGGCAGGCCCGGTGTTCCGTCCTTATCATTCATTAGTCTTACAACTAAGTCTTACATTCCCTGAACCGGCCCCACACAATGTGACACAATGTGCCAGCTTGCAGGTCTGGCCTGTCTGGGACTGTGAAAGAGTCCGGGGAACTGTGGTGCAGTGGCCGGCTTCACGCCTACCGGGGACACTTCACAGGACAAGACCAGTTGGCCTTGACCGCTCGCCCTTGATATAAGAGGGCTGAGACGGTTCGAGGGTAGAGTGCGCGGCTTCTACTCGGAAGGCTGCGGGTTCGATCCCTGATCCGGGACGCCTGGGTCTTTTTTCTACTGATCCAGTCGGTATGAGTATAATGTAATTGACCAAGTCCCAGGTGTCCCGCATTAGAGTCCCGTCACTGAATAGGACCTCCCTTGAGAACCCAGGTGACAAACTAGGAGAGGGGTTCCCAACGTTCTAGAGTATGGTCTCCAAAGTAGAAGAGAGTCAGAGATATTAAGTGTGTGTGTGTGTGTGTTGGGGGGGGGGGGGGAGGAGAGAGGAGATTAAACGGAGTGGATCCCAGAAGGAAGAATGGGCAGCAGTCTGGGAAGGACTGGTCTGATCAACGGTAAGGTCATTTGAGGACGGCCAGAACATGACACAGATCAGCAGATTCCAGTGAGACCGAGTTCGACCGGTGGTAAAATTGTCATCGACTTCTATATCAGCAAGCCAGTCAGCTCAAACGCTTACCCTCCTACGAGTTCTTTGTGTCGGACTCTGACAACCTGGGCTGACAGTCCGACTGGCATGGAGGTCGGTGGTGTTTGCCAAAAAAATTACTTGACATGGTATAAAGGTAAAAAAGAGACATAGGAATTGCTCGATTCAATTGTCTGGAGAATTACACAATATGGCAATTACTGTGCCCGCATGTTACGATTATGATCATTAATTTTCCTCTGTATATCCTGTATCAGAACTGCGAGGCATAGAAGTTGAACACTTTATTCAGAGTTGTGAAAATGTCACTAACAGCGGGCAACGATCAATGCAAACCTGTGTTAATAAAAATTAATATAGGTGGGGAAGGGGGGGGGAAACAGCCACGAAAACTAGCAAGACCCTTTACAAATCTCATTCCTTGAAAATAAAATTTAAAAAAAAAACAGTAACTAAAAAAAGAAAAGCAACATTTATCCCACGCCACAGGTAAAACATTACTTCAAGAATTGTTTAAATAAAATTTAAATTAAAATACGCTAGGAATTTTTCTTTAAATTTTACCTTTCCTGAAATATTTACATTAACAAAAATCAATATTGTTTCTACATGGAATAATAAAGACTTCAGCTCCGGTTATCGATTAAAACTATTTTGGTATTCATGCTCGAAAGTGTCCACACAAAATAAAATCAGCCTTCAAGGTCAACTGTTCAAGCACTGCACCTAAACGACCTTCTCCTTCAACAACCGCTGCAAGTGTAAGTGTAAAGTGTTAGGTGATAATAATTATTTGGTTATGGCCTTACGGGCGACGTTGTGGGGACACGGCCATAAATTACAATACCCCGTTACAACTTCAGCACCTTAACAAGGGCCACTTTACCTCATTAGTTTTATGGTCTGAAATAATGCGGTTCGCGTACATGTATAATTGTAAGTAAATAACTATTGCCGTTACCTTGTGTGCCAGAGAAAGAAAGCCTTAGTCACTGGTAATACATGTACATGTAAAACAAAATCCCCTAACAGGCCCCTAAACTGTCTACCGGCACGTTGACCTCGCTATTGTTGGTTTCCAGGCGGTACTGACTGCTGAAACTACAAAAAGTCTCAAGTATAAACAGTGAAAGCTTTTGCAAGGCACCTGAATATTCTTTGTGAATGAGCATTAAAAATCAACCACGGAAATGTCTACGGTCTAGTGTTGAATCACGTAAGACCATAAAAACTCGTCGAAGAGCAAGTGCAAATAAAAATTCTTTTGTGGCTGGATCTTGCTTAGCAAATATACATATATGTATATATAAAGGAATAAAAACAAAATGTAATCCTTTGGTAGGCTGTTTCATCGTGACCTGGGTCTTGGAAATCTACAAGGCACCTTGTGCAAACACACCATGCATAAATTGCATGTCAAAGAAATTCGGGGACAGAAGGGTAAAAAAAAAACATCTACAAGAAACAGTACTGTTACGGCGTCCACTAGGCTACGTGCAGGATTCAAAAAGTTCTGGGTTGAAACCCAAGTAGACTGAACGTTGGCTTAGTTCTTATTAACAATCTAGATATCCCTTGACATAATAATAGTTAAATACGAAATAGATCGGTTTGATGTTGATCGGTTCCATTGAGGAAGCCCTTGGTTCTGGTCTTAAAGAAAAATTAACGTAAGCCAGTAGTTGTTGCTAGTGTTGTTCTTTCTACTAGGAGGAGAGAGCACGACACAGAGAGAGAGAGAGAGAGAGAGAGAGAGAGAGAGAGAGAGAGAGAAATTTTGTTTTTACGGCACGTCAGCACAGTAAAGGCTATATTGTGTGTGTGTGTATGTAAGAGAAGGAGAGAATTTTTGTTTGTTTAAAGTATTTGCGCCTTTTTCTGCCTTCGGTATATATACACAACAGTTAATTTATACTATCAGTTCTGAGAATAAACCACGTTGATTGTTTAGAAGGATCTATAATTAGACTGGAACATAATTAAATACCAGGCAGCTGGCGAGATAAATCGAAACGCGATTTAGGATTGGATTCTGGGAGCGCCATGATAGAAGACCGTTAAACTAATCTAAAACATTATTGGCCAACTATTATTGTTTAGACTGATGGGAAGCTTTAAGCATACATAGTTGTGTATTTTTCATAACAAGGATGAAGCGCACAGATACTGGATGGGTCGGTGTCAGTAAAATAATTACATTCAGAAGTCCATGTCTTCCCGCACTGTCCACAGTGTGTGGCAGCACTTACAATTGCCAGATGTCAGGCTTGGGGCCTGAACACAATATAGCCTATATAGTGCTAACGTTGGACATTAAAACAACCAACCAACCATGAAGGGGACGGCCGTGCATGCTGCAATAGGCAGCGATTGTTTTTCTTTCTTTTTTTTTCGGTTGGATTTTTTTTTTACGGTTACTGTGACAAGGTGCAAATCTTTTAGGTCTGACGCTCAGAAAGAAGATAATGAAGGGACGGCGAGCAACAGACTGCAGTGCTGGAAGGTCGCCGTGACCCACACCGCTTTTGTCACTGCTGTCTAGGGCACAAAATAATAGCTACCCGGGCGCCAGGTCTCTTCAAAAAGAAAAAAAAAAAACTATCTATACGTAAAATTAAAGATGGTGGATTTTTAAAGAACTCCTTAAATTCTGCCAACTTCATTTAATACCAAAAACCTATAGAAGGAACCCCACGAACGCCACCAGTCCTCGTGTGGGGAAGACTTGTAAACAAACTGAGAGCCTCGGGTCGAGAGGTGCAAACTGACATTACAGGGAAAATATCCAAAACAAAACAAAAACAAAAGAAATACCCTTCTTGTCGCACAAAACAAACATTGCTATTGATAGCACAGATAACAGAAAACCATATTTATTAAGACCGCAGCCCAGTCGTATGATTCTGTTGGTCCGCGGGGTTTGCTTTCATTCGTCCAAGACGTCCATAGATATAAACACGACTCAAACATAAAATCACAACCCAAACAAATGTAGTAAAAGAATCATCAATTTAAATGAAAGTGTCCGGTGTTGTAACGAAGCACTTGCGTCAGCAACCCGGTCCTAACAGTAACTGAAAAAGCTATAAAGTGATTTTTTTTTTTTTTCAAAGCAATGAAGTGATAAAAACTGACCCACCCGCCTCCCTTCCCAAAAAACCCTTATAAAGGTAGAGTGTGTATAGTTTTTCTCTAGACCATGGCCGTTGTAGAGAGCATCGCTTTCTCCGACGAATTATTATTTTCAAAAGTGAAGTACTCGTTAATAACAGGAAAAGAAAATAAGGAACAAAAACAGAAATGCACAAACATATCAAATTCAAACGTTCATGGCAGAATAATTATTGTTTGCGCAAGATTACATTTCTAGTCAGGCGAGTTAATTTGCAAGCTTACAATTTTCTTTTACTTCACGACAAAGCCGGATCTTAAAGTAAATATTAAATTTAATTAACGAAGCACGGTAACCTCTGGGCGTTGTGACAAAATATACTAGGTATGTTTTAAAGAAATTGCCTTTATGGAGGGAAGTGAGAGGGTGGGGTGGAGAAAATAATATTGAAAGAGAACAACCAAGAGAGAGAGAGAGAGAGAGAGAGAGAGAGAGAGAGAGAGAGAGAGAGAGAGAGAGACTCTTTAGCCAAGAGATCGATTTACAACACAGCCAAGGTAGGTCTGTTAACACCGCCACTGATTTAGATCAATCGATAAACGTGCACGGCGTTTAGTGTACCCAACATTTTCTTTTGAACCAGTTTGTCTTGAAACCCTCCCCTTCTTACTGTTTTACGCCCACGTTGTCATCTATTGGTAAGAATGTCATATCATATACGTATTTTTCAAAAGTCCCTGGCGGAAAGTACCCAGGTGCCATAATGTTTTCCTGCGACTGGTAAGTGGTAAGTGCACCAGGAGGTTGGGCTCGCAATCAACCTGAAATGACCCCGAAAAAAAACGGCCCGAGAGACGCCCCCTTGTAAATCTAATTTGGAGCCAATCAAAATGGCAGAGAGCCAAACTTGCTGATAAAGCACGGCCTTGGCAATCCACCGGAGCGTCTATGACCTGATCACGACTGGACTATGGGAGTCGTAATGCCGCTATATTTAGAACTCGCGACACTAGACCCAGTGGCAGAGATTGTTATAATACTTATGTGTCTTCAGGTCTTGAGTTAAGTCAGAAATTGGGCCGTACCGCGAACGGGTCCCGAGATTGACGTATGAAAATGTACGGGCTACCACAGAAATACAGAGCGGGTATACCTGGACCTTTGTCTCAGCGGTTCACATGATACTGACACCAATCAAACCTGTGGGGAACAAGGCGGGTTGATTGGAGATTGGACCAGGAACCTGTGGGTGTAAATAGCGCGCTGTACCGATGAACCACCCCTGTTAAATCCTCTAGCTGAAATGCATACGGTACTTGTACTGCCTAGTTGAGCAGAGCTTTTTGAAAGAAAAATTGACACAATCGAAAACCGATAGCGATGTATACTATATACTACCCGAGCTGAGAACAAAATTCAAAGCGATCTGCTTTTACGGTGAGGTGCAACAAAGGAGTGTTTTAACCGACCCTTTTATTAAATACAAAACATGTACTCCAAAATGCCCCATCCCAAGATACGCTAATTTTAATATCCTCTTTGTTCAGGCATATGTATTTTTGCAGTTATAGGCCATCTATGAAGCTTCTTTCTTGTGAAAACTACAGGACATTCAAATGGTTGCAAAGAACAAACAAAAGATTTGTTAAAGGGTATAAGCTTGTTAAATCTTCAATTGGTTTCCTTATGGACACTGCAGGCACATCTTAAGCGTTTCTGCTTCTTTAATCGTATTATTAAAATAAACTATTGAATACCATGTTATAAAGATATAGCGAATGGAAATTATAATAGAAAAATAACATCTCTAGATGCTTTATCATATTTAAAGGGTGTTTTAATACCTCTTGATTAGGCAAGAACAATACAGTTCTAAAATTAAAACGAGACAATAGTCTAAAGATAACGGACCTACAGGATCATAGAGACCTGTCGAGTTTCATTTCATTTTTACTTGCTCAACAAGCGCATCAAATCAGGAAAAATGATTTTTTTGAGTCGGCCTTTATCATAATGTGCTAAAAATATACTTGGCAAATCGGTCAAAGTAGACCAAAAAAGCGTGACTTTGGAGAAAACAATAATTTTTTAAGCTGTGTAGGAGATAAGACAGCCAAACTGTAGAGCAGATGAAGTCATAATTACCACAACAAAAAACAAACGCTAAAAACATTATGAATAAATTAGTGAAAAAGTGTGTGTGTATGGGAACGACACCATGTATTTATAAATAAATGTAACAGACTCTTGGAAAACGAAATGGCATCTTAAAATAGAACTACTTTAAGCTTGTTCTGAAAGCTAACTCGAACACAACAGAGCGAATGGGACAGATATACATTAAATAAAAACAAAAATGATCAGATCCGGAAGTAGATGTATAATAATAATAATAATAATAATAATAATAATAATAATAATAATAATAATAATAATACACAACCCATTGCTTTACACGTCAGTCCGACTCAGCACAAGCGTTCCGGCAGAAGGCTTCATCTAAAAGGGTAAAACTTCTGGCCTGTTGAACTAGAATAATTTAACAAAAGAGAAAGATCAATATAGATAGATCCCTGCATAGACTTATTCGTAAGCCAATATAGAGCTATATTTACTTTTATGTCGAAGCAAGAGATCTGTTGTAAATAATGTCATGGTGACCACTGCTCTCACCTTGAAGATAGCGTTGCTTTATCCGACCATTACTTCACGTCCAATGTAAGAGAATATAAAAAAATGTAAAAACATTTCTATCATATGAACATTGTACATATGAAATTAAAGAATGCCTTGTCGGTTATCTAAGGAAAACAACAAGATTTTTTGTCGCAGTTAACCTACCTTTGACTGGAAAATGGAAAACACTGCCATTTTTAGGACGTTGGACTGACTACGTGTGAAGTGGTTTTGTTTGGTCTGTTAGCATTTTTAACGTCCAATGCCAGAATCTAGGCTATCGCAGAAGAGTCACAAAGCTAACGTCTAATAAATAGGTAATGATTTTGAGTATATAATCCTAGATGACTTGTTAATGGATTCAAACAGTCTTATGGTTGTTTTGACCTACCTTTGACTGGAAAATGGAAAACACTGCCATTTTAGGACGTTGGACTGACTACGTGTGAAGTGGTTTTGTTTGGTCTGTTAGCATTTTTAACGTCCTATGCCAGAATCTAGGCTATCGCAGAAGAGTCACAAAGCTAACGTCTAACAAATAGGTAATGATTTTGAGTATACAATCCTAGATGACTTGTTAATGGATTCAAACAGTCTGATGGTTGTTTTGTTATGTTACACAGCACACACAAAATAAAAAGACGACAGGCTGATGATATCCCATGGTCTAGTTATAAGAAGTTCTGATCGGGAGAGACAGACCGGGGAGGTTAGAGGATTACCGTAAAAACCAATGAGGCTTCTCCCACAGCCGAAATGTCCATTGGTTCGAGTCTTGCCTCCCTTAGGTTACAACGTTTACATTTGACTCCAATCCGTCGGTGAAGCAAGCTTTTTAAAAAAGGCAAGTCTGTAGTGGAATTCTACACACACTCTCAGTGGGTTTAAATTGTCAGAGAAATAATTCACTTTCACACGTTTAACTTGGAATGAATGGTTAGATTCACTCTATTACACATAGTGCACACAAAATATTAACATACACCATAGTATAATGTCATCCAGGAAAAGTCACTATAAATGACAGCGCCCGACAAATACACGTGCTACTAGCGTGACTTTACAGAAAACATGTCCACCCAAAAATGTGAAAGGCACACGTTTCGAGAACAATTGAGAACGCTAGTAGTACATAGTACATGTAATAATGTATTTCTTGCGAGTTTCTGAAACAGGTCGCATGGAAGCGTTTATGTCATGACTTTCACAAATTTACGTGAGCATAATCTTTAATTTATGCAAACACTTTCCATTTTTCTCATTTAAGCATATTGAGTCGAAAATTGAGAAGTAAAGTCTAAGACATCCGGTATTTGAATGCACCATTAAGACGCAGGTCTAAAACTGCAAGTGTTTACAACAACAAACTACTACTACTACTACTACTACTACTACTACTACTACTACTACTACTACTACTACTACTACTACTACTACTACTACTACTAATAATACTACTACTACTACTACTACTACTACTACTAAATAATAATAATAATAATAATAAGAAGAAGAAGAAGAAGAAGAAGAAGAAGAACAACAACAATAGACACGTTATTACTGTGAACGCTGATGCTACAGTCACGTAAACAACTATCAGCTCCCTAAGAAGTCCGGAATACATGTTCAAAATTACACAGCAATTGAGAACATTAAGTTTAACACTTTCACTGTGACATTATCCACTGCCAACTAGATCTACATACAACTCGCTTGAAAGCGGTCTCCCCTACTAGAATTGTCTCTAATAATACATCCGGGTCAGTGGAGTGACACTTCAGATAGGCTGAAGCAACATTAATGTGGACACAAGACATGTATTTCGTAGCTCCTTGTCATCATGTATTGAATAGTTCAGTCAGCCCTTAGACAAACATCACAAACCGTTGTGGTGTCCTTGATTAGAAACGTCAAGAAACACTATGTCTATAGTATACCCACCTTGTATTTTTTTTCATTTGACTTTTTAAATGAAAAGTAGTAGGGGGCGGGGGATTACATTAAGCTCTTGGTCGTAATATCTTCTGTTATGTGTGTATGCATGGGTGAAGCCTTTGAATCAGCACCGTGGCCAATATTTTGTTTCCAGTCAGCTTAACTCAGGTCCAGCGGGTTTAAATTCATAGAAATTATTTTTCGGAAAATCTAAAATACAAGAAAGGAAACTATCGTAAGCATCACATTACATGTACATGTACCAAGGTAAGAGACGTAGTGACTGCGTTTAGAACTGGCGTGCTCTTTACAGAAACAAGCTATGGATCACCCGTCAAGTAAAGCGTCGCTATTTTATTTGGGATTAAGATTTGAATCAGTTATCACTTGAGATATGTCAAGCTGTTCTCGAACAATTACGTACAATTAGTGGGAAATGAATGGCTTTGTGGGGAGGAACATTTCTGTATATTTTTGTTGATTTTGTTACTGGTGCTGCTGTTCAATTGTAGTTATTGTTTTTGCTTTTACTGTTATTTGTCGTCGTTGTTATTGTTCTTACATAACATTTTGTTGAAGATGGTAAGGATGACGCCTACAGATATAATAATCAAAATGAATACGATACTAATTTAACACTAAGAATGGTAAAGAAACTGGCAATGACTATAAGTACGGTAGGCAAACTGCACTCTGTCAACCAAGCACTTTGCTCTTCGCCATATTCAGTGAATGACGAGACAAAACATAAAGTAGACCGGCAAAAAACACTCTTCTCACAGAGCAATTGTCAATCTGTACCGGAAGCGTCCCATTCATGTCATGGTGTCATGTTCAACAGCATACCGAACATAGTTACATTGTCTATTATTTTTTTAACTTTATATTACGTTGTTTTGTTTTGTTGTTGTTTTTGTGTGTGTTTTTGTTTGTTTTTGGTTTTTTTGGGGTTTGTTGTTTTTTGTGTTGATTGTTTTTTTTTGCTTTGTTTCTCAACTATACCGATCTGTCACCAGCACTAATTCTGATACGTAATTATTAATTATTAATAGATTTGTTCGAGGAAGACCCTACACGGCGAGTGGACCTCGTAGCCGGATATGTTTGTCTTGGCCGATCACATTCTACTGAAACAGTGAGGCGCTCTGTGAGCAGTCGAACCGCAAACCTCATTAGAAACCGCGCCGTTGCGCCCTCCTCCTTCGCCCAATACAGACAATAGAACTAGAATGAACCTTTCATTGTAGTATTTCTTGCAACCCTTCCATCTCCCAACTTGTCCACGCCGTATAGGATCCCCCAGGGGAACCTAGGAGACGTTAAACCCGGAGAGAGGGAGAGAATTCTCTCCCTCCCTCTATAGAGAACTTTTTCCCAACTTGTGCCTCTGTCAATCTACATTTCCTTCCCTCCTTCCCCGCGGCGCAGCTGGGCAGTCACCGGTCAAGCCGGGATAATGCGAAATGCACCATAATCCAGCGCTACTGCGGCCAACTAGTGGTCACTCGGCGATATGATTACCATATTTTGCCTTCCTTGTCCACCCTTCTTCTCCCCAACACACACACACACACACTACGTATCCGAGAACGACATAGGGAACGTTAAAAAGTACATGTAATAACTTCTTTTTCCGTTGACCCTGCCTCCGACAGAAGGAGATAATTGGGATGTGGTATAGAAAGAGTCCCAGTCGCCCATAATGAGCTGCCTCGGGCGTTACATAAGCTCCTCTACAGAAATTATACCGTAGAATCGATAGTCCTTTTTAAGGAAAACCCAAGAGTTTCATCATCGCCAAATGTAATGTAGTTCATGTTTCCAGGAAGAAGAAAAAAGTGTAACAATAACACTTGTGTAAGCACCATTGACGTCCTCCTTAGAAAATAAATTGGCTATTGAAAGGACCCGCGACGGGGAAGTCCCGTTTATTGTTCTAAGGTTGATTGTCTTTCAGCACAGTAGTAGACTTGGACGCATATATTTTACATTCAGGATTCCATGCATAAATATAATTTTAAAGATGACAGAACTTTTAAAGGAGGCGGTGTTTTACTATATCTGTTGAAATTGTTAAAATTAGACACACTGTAAAAAAATGGGGATTGTTTTTATACGTATTATTCCTTAAATAGTATTTAAAAAGGTTGTGTCGCCTGAGGTGAAAAAAATACAAGTTAAATTTGAGTGGGATCTTTAAGGCGCTAAAGAAACTCTAAAGAAAAGCCTATCGATTGAAAAATATTATCTTTTGACGATTCAGTCAAAGATCGTTATGGTAGTTTCGATCCAGAATCACAATGGTCAACTCCGAAGGCTCGATATTATCATCAGTTTTACGAGATAGCAGCGGGCCTAGCTGATCTTTCAACATACTTTTTTTTTTCATTTCAGAAAGGTGCATTTCAAACTTCGATCAAGATCGCAAGACAAGGTGTTTAATTCACTGGAAACCATTAGCACCATCACGAAGTGTCGACGTACGATCCGGGGTGTGGAAATCAATTAATGTTTACCCTTTCCCAACCTCCGCTCCTTAGGTGAAGAGTCAATCGATAACCACAGTAAATGCATTAAATCCACCAGTCCAGCATTCAGAGCTTCCACGCACTGTAACAGCTGGATGGTCGTTTTGAAGTCTCCGTGACATTGCGCTATGTCACGTCGCATCTCACAACTAGTAACAAAGCGAGCGCATTCCTACTCATCTCATCTCCATGTAAAACGATACTCCGGTGTGTGTAATAAAAGTACGTGGTTACACTGGCCGGACCAGCCTTCATCGATCTCATCTCTACATCTACGTCTGTGTTGACAAAATGGCGCTATACATCCGTACATAGTGGCTTTACAATCATTAGCTATACGACATCTCTTGAATTTCGTCCAGTTTATAAAATTGAATAATTTAAAAGGCAGCTCCCATCTTGATAAAACAATAACAGTATTCCAATTTGTCGCTCAAAATGTTGATTACACTTACATGTGTTTTTTTTTAATAAAGTGTCCGAAATGTGACACTGACTTTTTTTCCGGAGTGCCCTTGAATCCAGAAGGACCATTCACTGATTCATCGCGATTTATATGTGTGCTGTATTCAAAGCAGATTGGATGATTGTATTCTTTTTAACTTAAAAAAGGATTGGAGACAGTCTTTAGAACACAAAGAAGAAGTATGTTCTACACAAAAGTACTGAGTCGTGCCATTCGTGACGTGTGGACTTCTCGAATGCAATAAAGCCGCTAATTTGTCCACTGCACAACACGACTTAGCACGCGCTAAAAATAAGATACACGGAATGCCAATTTGGTTTACATTGCGCAACCATCAGAGTTCGTATTGCGATTAACGTTGCCTAGCTTATGTATGATCCGACAAAAACGGCAACTCGCAAATACATACATTTTTAGAGCAGGCTTTGTCGGTGTATGGGGAGGGGGTAATAGTGTGCTTCTATTGGCATGCATTACGCAAGAAGAAAAAATCGTTAACGTCCATTACCACTAACATTACTACAGCTTTAAGAGAAATTTCGCCTGTGGAAAATAACCGAATTATTAGGTTTGCCAAAGTAAGTGTTGTCGTACTTTGGATAACACGGGAGTATATAGGCAAGAGCAGAGAGACCGCATGCTCTGCTGTGGAAATCAGTTTGAAAAAAAGCAGATTCTGATCCTCGCTGACAGTTCTGTCACGTCAGTGCTGAAATACGTTCGTCTCGCCGGTTGATTGTAGACGCAATGGAATAGTGACAAACAGCATCTGACATTCCCTTGAAATTCCAAAGCCCACGAAAGACATCTAAGCGTAGCTTATCACTTTACATTTATAAAGATACCGCGAATGTTTTCTTCATGCAGTTATCACACCATTCTTTACCATATTATAGATCTACAAAGTATTTCTCTTCTTGGCAACACGACAATGAGAGCGTAGGCGGCCTCACGTCCATCCCGATGCAAACAGTCACATTTTGAGCTACAGACTAAGGAATGTTACGGTCAATAAGCAACAAGGACATTAATTTAGAAACACAACAAGCGCTGCGAATTGTTGTAAACTACGAGAAAAGGTTTCAACCGGGCCGATGTAACAGCTTTAGAGACTTTGTTTCTATAGACAATTAAATAGGAAGAATAAAAAGACAGACCGATAAATAGGCTGAGCAGAGATGAAGAAAGAGAGGGGGGACAGATAGAAAAAGAGAGAGAAGAGATGAATCAAAAGAAAAAGCCACACAGTCTCCAATGGACGAGTCGCATGAGACGCCCACCACACGCTCCAAGAGTTTAGTGTTCATCGTACTGAGTCAAAGACTGTGATGTGCTTTGGTCTAGGATACAGTCTCTACTTTGGTCTAAGCGACCAGCGTCGAATTAAGTCGCTGCCACATGCAATCGGCTGTAACCTTTGCTCTATCATCTTTGGCCATCCCATAGCTAATCCTGCTGTCACTCCATTCACAGTCACACACATAAATTACACGCATCCGATGGACAACAGTTTACTGAACATCCTCGCCAGACAGACTGATGGGCCTGGTGGGACTCCCACTGGCTATCTACTGGCTACTGAATAGATTAGAGTCATGCGCCGGGCAGGTTCAGGTCAGCGCCTGATTTTGGAATGCATTCGTTGTTGGACGGGCTCCAAATCTGGGGAGAGAGAGGGGGGAGAGAGAGAGAGAGAGAGAGAGAGAGAGAGAGAGAGAGAGAGGGATAAAGAAAGCACGTAGCCCTGGTATAGTAACAATTCTACAACTCCTACAACTCATTTCAAATTGGAGGCCTAAGTCTACTAACCAAACCATTCGTTACATAGGTTGTGCATTTAATTTAGGGTCTGTGACATTCCAACTGCATTTCTGATTGGAGTGGACACAAAGTATACCAATCACGTTAAGGAAAAGCCTCAGAACCCCCTACGCAAAACACAAGTTTAATCAAGTTTAATGTACGGGCTATATGGATTATTGCGCACATACAGAAACAAAAAAGAAAAAGGAAGAGAAGTAGTGAGTACTTGACTGTATAGGCCTGATTATTTACTTACGTGCATAGCATTGCTCTAGGGAACGTAACTCGCAACTTGAAACATAAACAATAAAAGATCTGGTCCTAGAAATTAGAAAATGGAGCCCGACAAACTTCCCAACCTGTAACAACCGGATTTGCGATGTGCAGCCAGCCAGCCAGCTGTGGTTACTGTAAAATGTACAAAGGACTCTGGACCTTACTGGGTCCCGATCTAGATCCATAATATCCCATGAAGCAAGCTTTTGGCTCTAATCCAGACCATGCTAAAAATAGACGCGCACAGTCATAGCCTTTCGTGGAAGATTACAGTTTTCTGGGTAAGAGTACTAAGACAGAGCTGCCGCGTCACATCGTTAATTAGCGATGAGTAGGCCTACATGTTTTTAATGTCGCATATTGTAGGATGGTTTATTTCATTTGCCAAGCGTCCTAACTTAGTCTCTATCGAGGACTGCTTCCAAGAATAACGTCTTAAAGTCCACCGGCTGCGAGGATAGCAGGACTTTTGTCTCGGATATTACATCATAGTGACACCGATCTAAGCCCTGCACTGGTATAATGATACATGGTGAGAGACTGAGAGACACTCACTTCGCTGTCTACAGGGCACTTAAAATTGTTGACCTGTTTTATGATAAAGGCAGAGCAGCTGAAATATTGGCTATAAAAATACCAAGGTTTTTCCAGTTCTTTGATGTAAAGGAAGGGGTGGGATGGGGGTTTAAAGGTTGGGGAATCTGATTCATTTCAAGGAAACTAAGATTTCTTGGAATGACATTCTTGTACTTATCTCGCATTGTGATTATGACTGGGAGAACATTGCATCGAATGTATAATTAACAGCAGCATCTACATGTATTAAACAGGGCGATATCTCGGATTTGATGGTTGTGTTTTTGTTTGTTTGTTGTTGAGGGTTTTTTTTTTAAGCTATAACAGGTTTCTCCAATGTTATTTATCCCAATTGGCGCTAAAGGTATTGGGAACTATGATACAATTTGGTGTGATGATACAACACGCCTTAGCATTCTGCTAAGAATGAGACGTGCTCTACCAGTCTATGCGCAAAACATCGTTGTCTTTGGAGAGAAGCGGAAAAAAGGAGGAAGGGAGAGAGAGAGAGAGAGAGAGAGAGAGAGAGAGAGAGATGGAGAGGGGCTGGCTGACTGATCATTAACTTTTTGATATTTACGCCCTCATTCTGTCATTTGCGAAAAGTCAGACAGTGATGATATCAGTTTAAGGTGAACGCTTTATTCTTGTAGGCGAAACTGACTGAAGTCTTGAGAAAGGCGTGCTATATCATAATAATTACAAAATTTATAAGCCATCTTTTACCCTTTTCAAACCAAAACCGTGGAAGTACGTTTAGCAATATGATTGACCTTATATCAAGGGGTCAATGCCCGAGTAGAAACAAAAACAAAACAAAAAGGACTATCAATGGAAAGTAAAAGGGTTCGGACGTCATAAATAGCGGCTGTGAATATTTATAGAGTAAGCCTAGATGGGCTTGTTGAGAAGGAGAGATTTCATAAATCAAGCCTGGGAGACTTTCTTCTTGGCCCAAGGGACGGGCTATTCAAGTGTTGGTAATGTGGTGTATATTTCATGGAAGAGGAAGAGAAAGATAAGAAGAGCAAGAAGAAGAAGAAGAAGAAGAAGAAGAAGAAGAAGAAGAAGAAGAAGAAGAAGAAGAAGAAGAAGAAGAAGAAGAAGAAGAAGAAAGATGTGGAGGAGGAAGAGGGAGGAGGGGACGAAGTGAAATTAGTTAATTAGGCTACCGTTATGAGATAGAATAAGTCAGCATCGGTCCACTTGATAAATTTAGGGCGCTCTGCTCTGTGTGTGAGAGTGAGAGAGAGAGAGAGAGAGAGAGAGAGAGAGAGAGAGAGAGAGAGACAGACAGACAAATTAACAGACAGAATGACACACGAGAAGAGCGTTTCTGGAAGTATGTAGAAATGCGAGTACGGGCAGATTTATTCACACTATCACAGCGCCAGAATAAGAACTAGGCGAGCTGATCATATGAATGTATTGTTTGACTGAGAGAGGCAGCAGGTGTAAATGACGCAAATCGCGGCATGGAAACAGCCTATCGCTTCATGAGACCAATCATTGAATCACAGGCACATAATTAGACTAGCTGTCCAGCCGGTTCAATGTGGTGATGGAGTAGGGGAAAAGGTAACAGGCTGTTTTGTAAAGTCAAATATCATAAAGCAGACTAAACCATGGACGGGTCCCAAAACAATTTTAAGAGTTGACACACACAGAGACTGTGTGGGTGTACTAGCACGTCTGTCTCAGACCCAACCTGCAGATGCAGTGGAATCACCTCAGTACGACCATCTCAGCACCAGCTGGTCAGCCGTCTAGTCTGCACATCCTTGCGTCGGTTTCAGGCCGGCATCACTGGTGGTAACATGTTGTGACGGGCGTTGACACATAAGCCTTGGTTTTAATCATGTTCAGGTCACAGGCGTTCAGTCAATTTGCGTGAGCCTCGAGACACATTTGGCTAGGCCACTGAGGTCCTCTGCTACCCCGTGTTTTCATTTAGTCTTCATACTTCTGGCAACATTGGCGCGCCGCCGGATTACGCTGGTTGGTTGTTTACAAGAGGGCGGGCTCCAAGGTTAACGTCTGATAGTTTGTAGTGTGACCTTTAATCCCTTTTTAATGAAACCTGTTATACGTTAGCAACATGATCCACTGAGCCTGACGTTTGTCTTTCTAGTCAGTTTTGCCGCGATCAGGAAGTGTAACTGCAAGACCTGAATTTACTCCAGCTATAGCAGGATGACATCTTTACGTTCAAATAGGCTGTTCCAAAATTGGTCGCATCTGCCTCACATAAAGACTTGTTGTTTGTTTGTTTTAATTGTATTTGATAACTCTGCAGAGTATAATCAAGAAACCACTTTGAACCAATATCGCGCTTACTTTATGATCGAATGTGAAAAATCTGAAGTCTAGATATTGCCGGGAAGCTTTAGTATACTATAAAGCAGTCGCCACCAATCGGTTTTGGAGAGGCAAGATAATTGTCGAAAAATAATTTTAGCACTCAAAGCCCACTTCAAACCAATCATAGCACTATCAAAATCTCTGGCTCAACACAAGTCTTACCGACTACGGAAGGGGGCAGCAGGTGAAATGGGGGAATCAAACTTACCGACTGTTCATAAGCAAGGAAAGGAGAATATATTATTGTATTGAGCACAGGTGGTCAGTAGCCAGAAAAAAAAAAAGTTAACTTACCGCACAGAAGGAATAAAAACTGAGCAGGGGATATTATTGTGAGTATCTACGATGGAGATCCAATGGTAAATACTGTAGCAAGATAAGTCCAAGAGAATTAGTTATAACTCAGCACAAATCAAGCAGCGTCCGTGTAATAAATGCAGGTAGGCGTTCCCAATGCTCTAATGTTGCTGTTAAGCTTGGCCTGAGGTGTGGGATCAACTGTAACATTCCCAACTGACGCCTCCAACACGACGCAACGCTGTTCCATATAACCTCCGAGAGCCCAGGTGTAAATCAGTGGACAGGACAGTAAAGGAAGAGTATGTAGAAATGCAGTACGGGCAGATTTATTCACACTATCACAGCGCCAGAATAAGAACTAGGCGAGCTGATCATATGATTGAATGTATTATTTGACTGAGAGAGGCAGCAGGTGTAAATGACGCAAATCGCGGCATGGAAACAGCCTATCGCTTCCTGAGACCAATCATTGAATCACAGGCACGTAATTAGACTAGCTGTCCAGCCGGTTCAATGTGGTGATGGAGTAGGGGAAAAGGTAACAGGCTGTTATGGACGGGTCCCAAAACAATTTTTAAGAGCTGAAATACAGAGAGACTGTGTGGGTCTCAGCTGGTCACATTGCGCAGACCCAACCTGCAGATGCAGTGGAATCGCCTCAGTGTGCCCAGCTCAGCACCAGCTGGTCAGCCGTCTAGTCTGCACATCCTTGAGTCGGTTTCAGGCCGGCATCATTGGTGGTAACATGTTGTGACGGGCGTTGACACATAAGCCTTGGTTTTAATGATGTTCAGGTCACAGGCGTTCAGTCTATTTGCGTGAGTCTCGAGACACGATTGGCTAGGCCACTGAGGTCCTTTGCTACCCCGTGTTTTCATTTAGTCTTCATACTTCTGGCAACATTGGCGCGCCGCCGGATTACGCTGGTTGGTTGTTTACAAGAGAGCGGGTCCCAAGGTTAACGTCTGATAATTTGTGGTGTGACCTTTAATCCCTTTTTAATGAAACCTGTTATACGTTAGCAACATGATCCACTGAGTCTGACGTTTGTTTTTCTAGTCAGTTTTGCCGCGATCAGGAAGTGTATCTGCAAGACCTGAATAAACTCCATGATTCTTTTAACTCATACCTAGGAACGTACAAGACGCCAGTGACAGATCAGTGTGAACTGATTGATTTACTTTGTACCCAAACACACATTTTGCAATTGAGCAAAGCGGTCACCACTAGTATAATTGACATGAGATTTTGTTTAAATCTTAAATGCCGACTTATAGTTATAGGTTGGCGGATCTTTTGTACAAATGTTTCCACTGACGCATAACAATGCATGCGTTGCAAATGGACATGCTGATTTGTGAGCTCAAGAAGCAAAACAAATAAAAAAAGGCCATAACTTGGAGAGGGGGGCGCTATAGCAGGATGACATCTTTACGTTCAAGTAGGCTGTTCCAAAATTGGTCGCATCTCCCTCACATAAATACTTGTTGTTTGATTGTTTTAATTGTTGTATTTGATAACTATCCAGAGTATAATCAAGAAACCACTTTGAACCAATATCGCGCTTACTTTATGATCGAATGTGAAAAATCTGAATTGTAGATACTGCCGGGAAGCTTTAGTATACTACAAAGCAGTTGCCATCAATCGGTTTTTGAGAGGCAAGATAATTGTCGAATAGTAATTTTAGTACTCAGTGACTACTTCAAACCAATCATGAGCACTATCAAAATCACTGGCTCAACACAAGTCTTACCGACTACGGAAGGTGCAGCAGGTGAAATGGGGAAATCAAACTTACCGACTGTTCATAAGCAAGGAAAGGAGAATTATATTATTGTATTGAGCACAGGTGGTCACTAGCCAGTAGTCAGACAAAACCAGTTAACTTACCGCACAGAAGGAAAAAAAACTGAGCAGGGGATGTTATAGGCTTTGTGAGTATCTGCGATGGAGATCCAATGGTAAATACTGCAGCAAGATAAGTCCAAGAGAATTAGTTATAACTCAGCACAAATCAAGCAGCGTCCTTGTAATAAATGCAGGTAGGCGTTCCCAATGCTCTAATGTTGCTGTTAAGCTTGGCCTGAGGTGTGGGATCAACTGTAACATTCCCAACTGACGCCTCCAACACGACGCAACGCAGCTCCATATACAATGTAACTTGCGAGAGCCCAGGTGTAAATCAGTGGACAGTAAAGGCAGCTAGCGTGCTTTCTGCTCAGAGAAAGTGACGTTCCTTACTAGTTTCACGTCTCATAAGTCTCAGCTTAAGTTAAGTTAGAATCGTTACGCCCAACGTCAGCAGCAAGGGTATTTGTGGATGGGTCCCAAGACAAACGTATAACGTCTACCACACAGAGACAGTGTGGGGATACCAAGACTCTTGTCTCAGCCAGTCACATTATACTGACACTGACGCAACAATTTGGGGTCGAAATAGTATACTGGGTCTCAAGAAAGGTCCTTATCGGCGATGGCTGTAAAGCAAAAAGCTGAGTGGGTTCTTGACCACTGCGAACTCCGTAACCAACAGGCTAGCCACCAAACTGACAACCTTGGAATCGAGTCTGACCACTGACCAGCAGGTCGTATTCAAAGCAAGCCACCACTCGGTGACGTGACCTTACTCAACTGTTGCAAACACTTGTACCTGTAGCGTTTGCACACACACAAAAAAGCTGCGTGTGCTTTGCCACTAGCCTCCCGCCGCCTCTCCTACAAACCGACCAACGGAGCATGATGTGACCAGAGGCCCGCCTCCCCCTCCCTTCCTCTGTGTTTACATGTGTTCGGCGTGACAGAAGTGACCCTTACCTTGCACCAGGGCGCCTTTAGATAAAAAAAAGTGTTTTATAAAAATGCGCAAAATAGGCCTATTCAGTTATCAGCGCTACCGTACACCATTCAATTCCAGAGATTGAAACAACTTTTTTTTGTTTGATTGTTCTCACAAAACATAACTTTGTAGACAGAAACCTTTTTTTTTTTTTTCAAGTGAAAACTTCAGGTGGGTATGCGGGGCTGTGTGTAGCGGGCAAGGTGACATGGGTTAAGATATCCGACACTTACCGAAAGGGCAAAAATTGTGCTTTTGTGACAAAAAAAGAGCGCAGAGCTGTGGATCCAGTGGTGAAGCTGAAAAATATCAC
Organism: Elysia chlorotica; assembly: GCA_003991915.1. NCBI lineage: Eukaryota > Metazoa > Mollusca > Gastropoda > Plakobranchidae > Elysia > Elysia chlorotica. The sequence continues at coordinate 87,996 of RQTK01001314.1, forward strand.
GTAGCGCATGTAGTGACTAGTCTTTCCTTGGTCGAGTTTTTGTGTCAGTGGCGAGAAATCAGTGATGTTGAGAGATTGGTCGATTTGTTAGTCTAACGTCGGCAGCTAGGCTATATCGTGCCTGGGTCCACACTCGTGTCTGACAACTTTACGTGTTATGACACGAAGACAGGGTTGGGGTACCACCGTACCAGGACTTATTTCTCAACCGGTTACATTGATCCAACCGGAGTGGTGCTTGGGAACAAGTCGGTTCGATGGATATCGAACCAAGGACTGTTCGGTTGTAAATCACTCATTCTACTGTTGAGCCGTCTGTCAATTTTAGAAGAAAGATAGGGAGATACAAGCAAACTGACATAACATTGTAAGTCAATAAAAGAGTGGAGCAATCCATTGGAGAAAAAAACGCCCAGATAAGCACAATTGCATCACGATGCACAGATTTCATACCACCGATTTACTACTACTCAGTAAAAACAGTGGAGGGTAATGAGCAGTCTGTTCTACACATTATGGAGCTATGAGTCGGAATATGATTGTAAGACATTAGTAAACACTGCCTCCTTTCATTGTATTGACTTAAAACCTAAACATTAAACCACGAGGGGAATAGGATTAGAACGATGGGGCTACATTAGCCAGAAAGATGGGAGAAGAAAAAGTGGTCGTATCAGTAGACAAAGAAACAGAACAAAACGATACATATTTTTGTTTATGTACTGCTGACGAAACTGCTGTGTGCTTTATATTATTGCCCAATACACTGTACAATAATATAATTCAATGTCAAATTGTTTACGCTCTATCGATCAGGTCATGGTGGTGGTACAAAGGCTGGGTAGGAGGTTTAGCTCACAGAAACTTGGCAGAGGAACAAACTGCCAATAAGAGGTGCAATAAATCATCGGCTGTGAGCTCCAGGTGGGACATTAACACTTGACATCGCAAACAGTCAAACACTGTGTCTACACGAACTGTGCAAAATGAAAACACCATATAATAATTTCATTTTTCATTACTTTCCTCCTACTTTTAACCCACATATAACCGGTGATCAGCTAAAAATCTGAAATAAATGGGTATAACATTCTTATTTTTAATATAACCAGTGAGTCACTCATATGTAAGTGAATTCGCGATTGTTTGCTTTTTATTTGTGCACCAACTGAAAAATCAAAACTAAAACAGAAAAAGAAGAAGAAATGGAAACAAGCATCAAGAAAAGTCGAAACATGTACACAGGGGTGGTTGTTCTACTGATTTTTTTTCCGTCGGACTCTTTGTATGAATGTAACCTATCAAACGGGCCGCTTTATTCACAGTATTAAAGATAAACGATAATAAACAACCGTCCATAAATAACTGACAACATGCACAGATGCTGAAGATAGTGATACGCCGTCCGTGCCTGCAAAACCAAAGCAGTTTTGGTGTAATCAGTATCACACGTGATGGCCTGACACCAGTCGTTTTTCGCAACAATCCCTAGTTCATCAGTGTTATGTTTACAAATTTAGTGGCTTAGTCAGAGAATACATACTCAAGATGTATCAGTTCGATTAGGCACATCTACTTGAAATAACGAGAGAGAGAGAGAGAGAGAGAGAGAGAGAGAGAGAAAGCGCTTTTCATATTAATTAATTATCAGTGTGTCCTGAATGAATTGGACCACTAGCCTATGCAATTCTCTAATCTAACTGTGCCCTCACGTAACAAGCCCTAGTCCATCACGGCTGTGTTTACAAAAATTAGCGACCAATCACAGCTCGAGGACTCTCAGTGGCAAGATGGCTGGTGATGATAATAAGCTGCTGCTGTGGTAAGCTTGAAAAATGTTTGAGATAACCGCTTTTGAGGTTAACGATCTAACAAACTATGCCTCTCTCTTTGACGGTTCAATGCAATCACTTTATTGATATTGTAAACCTTATTAACATTATAATCACTTGAACAATCAATTTAAGTATCGGAGCGATGGAAGCAGGATTATTTCTAAGAGAGAGGGGGGAGGGGGAGGGGAAGACAGAAAGGAGTGAGGGAGAGACAGAGAGAGAGAGAGGAAAAACGCAAAACCACTGACAAATTAGAGAAAATTAACAATAATTATGTCCTATATCCATTCATACAACATTTTAAAGCAAAAACCCATACCACATTCCACCCACCCTTGATCCGTGATTTGGTGTCTTGTGGAACCACAAGGTGAACAGATAGATCGAAAAATAAGTTAACAGTGGGCAAACGATTTAGAAAAGTAGGAAATCAACAATAGGGGAGAGGGGGAGGGAAGATGATAGGGAATCAGAGAGTGAATTAATTTAGTGGAGAGAATGCTGCACAAGGCTCATCAAATAATCTCTGACACAACCTGACGCACATAACCAATTTAAAAATAAACCGAACCCCAAGCATTTCAAAGTTAATTAAAAATAATAATCACAAGTGAATAGATATGTGCATATCCAGCTGCACAGCAATGCAGACCTGATTCCTGTAGCTTTCATCAAGTTGAAGTTGTTGTTTACAGTTCAGTTGTTCAGCACAAACAGGAAGAGAACAAAAAAATTCTTTCTGCTTGGCTGGCCACACTTGCAAACATAACAAGCCCATACCGGTTAACAGACAAACTGGCCCTACACAATGGTGCCTAACAAATGGACAACCTTTGTTTTAGCTACACACACACACACCTCACTTTGTTTTGTTTTTGTTTTTTTTTTACATTTTAATTCATCCCTATCATCAACTGAAATTAAATTTGAGTTGAAAAGGTGCAGCATCAAATTATTTTATTTTCATATACTCTGTCTGAAATTAAGATTGTAATGGAATGTTCTTCAGATGTACTAATGTACACACATTAATTGATTTTGACGAGTGCAACTAACTATGCTGTTAACTATAATTTGTTCAAAATTATTACAACTTTTGTGCTAATGTCAAAAAGATTGTTTTGACATGGCAAACTAAAATAAATCACATGCATAACAATACAAAGCTTTGACAATGACAATAGAAGTTTTTGTCATATTCACAAATCAAAAGAGAAAAAAAAATAAAACACAAGACTGGAACAGTATGAACAGAATACAGTCATTTCTTTCTCTCATCAAATATTTTTTCTATTCCATGTTGTCACATACACGTGACATTTTACATAATTGTTTGTCACTCATTTCTGTCCATACCTCTTCCTGCATACTTGTTGGGTGGAGTACTGTTACAGTCTGTAAGAGTGCTCAACCAGCTTGTTTTTACTATGGCAGATTGCAGATTTAAAACACTGATTTGGGATTTTTCCATTTTCATCACGTATTTGTACTTTAAACACATAATCATAATAATAATGAACTTTCATCACATTTTATGTCACAAAAAAATGTTGGATAAAGAAGAAGATATATAAAGCACACTGCAGATATTTGCTTTGAACTGTACAAAATTACAATACAAGTTCAAGGTTTAAACCTCCAGTCATTCATAATTTTTTAACTTATTGCTTTAAGAGACAAGCAAATCTTTATATACAACAAATTTCTTATATTTTGATCTTAGAACAAAACTAGTCTGTTGATGTCAACATCTCTTTCTGGTGTTGATTTTTTAAGTTGCTCTATTTAAATTTTGCTCAGTCATTTCAACTTTCAAGGCAATTGCTGCCATACCGAATACAGATCTATCAGCTCAGAGATGTTGATTTACTTAATTGCCTACTTATTCATTAAAAAAAAAAACCCAGAAACAATGGTCTTAACATTTCAAGTTTAAACTTGTCCTGTAAAATAAAGACTATGTTTACTGACACACATGTCTTGATAGTGCTTCTCGAAAATGTATGGGTAATCAAATGCAAATGTTGCAGTAGAGCTGGATAACATTAACAATTGACGGCATTCAGTTGCAGGGCACAAACATTATTAAACAGGCTAGGCTAGATTACGCAGAAAAGATGTTCTGAATTGAAGTGTTTTAGAGAGAGTAAAATTAAATGTCTGCAGCACAGGGACAGCTAGATCTAGGCTACTTGTACAATTATGATGGCCGAGTCTATACACACTATAGGTAGTTGTTTCAGACCAAATATTGGTTAAAAAACTTGATGTGCTTTGACACATCTGATATAATCTAGGATAGTGTTACCTTTTTAAAGGTATAACCAAGTATAGATGTCTAGTGCTTATTATTCAATAGCAATTTTTGGAAAGAAAAGCAAAATTTATTAGATCTAAATCGAATGCATATATATAATTATGTAGATATGAGTTGAGTTGAGCTGATTTTAACGTCCAACATCAGCACTATACAGGCTACATTGTGGCCCAGTTCCTAGACTTATGTTTGACAACTTTATGTGCTGCCACACATGAGGCAGGGCGGGGATAACATGACTCCTGTCTCAGCCGATCACATCAAACCGACACTGACCCAACCAGTAGGGAGGAAATCGCCAGGGCTCGAACTGTAGACCTTTACGGTCGGAAGCCAATGTTCTACCCCAGGACCACTGCACCCCCTAGATGTAAAAATAATTTTAGATTCAGATTCGAACCGTTTTCATAGAAATATTGGGACAGTTTTGATCTGACTATCCCAGAGACACTCTGAATCAAGACTTCTTCTACACTGTTAGGCTACAGTTCAAGAAGGAGTTAGATTTACAACATGGTGTAGATTTCTAAATACCTATTAATATAGTAAAAGTATGTACACGCGCTTTTGTATAAATTTACAAGTTTTTGTCCAATTTGTGTTCAGATCAAATATTTGGTATCTCAAATAAAGCTAATCTCTCTCCTAATTTAACATTAAGTCTAAAGAAAGATTTACTATGGTTTTTAGTAAAATAATCGCAATACACAGCGTTTTCCTATTATTTATTCAGTCTAATATATAGATCTAGTGCATATGGATAGATATTGGAGAGAAACACTCTGTATAGTGAAATGGAATCACGTCAAATTAATCAAAATGAACAAACTAGATCGAGATATCTAGTTAGGTCTAGATTTACTAACAGTTCCCTACTTTTGGCACTCTACAGGGCAAACATAGATCTAGCTGGATACTCCCCAAGCATAAATACTAGAATCAATTAAATCTAGATATAAGATTTAACTTGTTAAAGGGATGGATTTATAACGAGATTTAATTTATTATGAATTTGTTACAATTTCAAGATTCATGACTAGATATAGAGTCTAGATCTATATCTAGATATAGAGATATAGGCCCAGATGTAGAATCTAGTAGACGGTGCCAATATAATTATACGCAACCTAGATTTAGAAGATTATATGTCAAGTTTTGTTTCTTATAGTTCTTATATGTTGGATCTAGAATCTAAATGTAACCAGCCCTAATCCCCAATTGGAGGCCGATAGATCAAGATAAATCGAGAAATACACAACGGTGGGTCTAGCTCTAGGATTACCATCACGTTCGAGATAGAAACGATAGTCTAGCAGCTGAGACTGAGAGCATGAGTTTTGTAGAAATTTACATTAATATCATTGGCTAACATAAAGAAACTTACCTTTAAGATTTTGGTGAAAAAGGTGTGAGGACGTCTGACACTTGCTCTAGTTTAGAGCCCCGTTAGGACAAAAAGCCCAGAAATGCAAATTTTGTTTTGGTCTTGCTCAGATCGTTTGTTTTCTTTCCGGTTACATCCATCCAATATGGCGCAGCGAATGTCAACACAAGGGAAAGTGACGTCATGTGAACTCAAAGGTCAAGGCTGCTTGCATTCAAGTCGTTTTAGTTAGAGTTGGTTTAATAAGATTATTTTTGTTTGAGCATATGTTTTTTTTTTTTCCTGAAATGAGTCTCTTTCGTTTTAATACCGTACACGCAATAATTATGAATAAGAACCAACCTTCGTTTTCATCAATGCTTATTAAAAATATTTCTCACGAGGTAATTTTTTTTCTTATTTTAATCACAACAGCAATTCTCTTTAGGTAGCCTACAGAAAATGGAGGAAGTTGTGAAGGTATTGTTTTCTCCTCAAAATCTTAATTAATGCACCAAATTTAAACAGCCCATTTTGCGACTACTCAACGTGTAATTTTTTATGTTCCATTTAGTTCATACAGGTTTATTCTAGTCATCTGTTTTAGTTTCACTCTGTGCTCTTTGATCAGTTGCACCACCTCCGAGGATACCAGATAGCCTCGTCCACCTCTCATAGGCGTCTCAAAGATTTTCTGTTTCTCTATAGAGCACGAGAGAGTTATCTTCCTTCTTATGGGTTTAACGTCTCCTAGACTCGAAGTGTTGTTTATATAAGCTTACTTACTCAGATAATGCATTAAAGTCGCCGAATTGTATTAGATGGTTAAGCTTACACGACATTTATTTTGCTGCTTTGTTATCTGAACCAGGCCAATGGTCCAAAGCGACATCGTCTGCGTTCGATCGTGAGTAATGAGGCGTTGTTGGTCCTGAGGAGCAAAGTGTGTTTACGATTGTTATTGGGTTAAGGTGCAGGGATCAGAAATCAATCGATTGTTTGTGGCAAGTCTACATACAGTGTTCTGAATTCTGAACCAAGCTTACGCCAGATTGCATTTCTCTTTAATTATGTAAGCGAAGTAGATATAAATCATAATGCGCGGTGTCATAAAATGCAGTCAATGTTAAACTATAGTAGTAGATAGTTGTATGGAAATGCAGCCGATAAAACGCAGCGACAACATTAAAAATAAGTATTATGTTGAATATCTTTTGAGTACACCCTAGACTAGGTTGGCGCCGGTGTTGTCCGCCATCTCTCTACCTGTCTCATCTCTTTGTAGCGGGGGTGGGCAGCTAGTTGTTGTTTTTTTCGTTATGTGCGTATGAACTTAATGTTATTAGATTTTAATTATCTACTAAATGTGCTATTGTAGACAGTAGGTTGCACGCGTAGCTTTAAAAAAAAAGAAACAAACTTTGTGCCCGGCTGAAACAGAGCTATTGCGTGTTTGCCATTTGTTTGTTTGGGGTTACTTTTTTTTCGATTTTTTTTTAAACTGTTATTCCAATGCGTTATTTTTCTGTTGTTGTTCTTATTGATGTCTTGATGTTATATGGTTTTGTTCTTATTTTGTTTTACTTTTTGTTGTTGTTTGTGTGTGTGTGGGAGGGGGGGTCTGGTGTTATTATTTTTTTATTCACTTTAATATGACGTTCCTATACTTTCTATTAGACTTGAAGTATGATAAATTAAAGAAAGAGGACGCAAACAATATTAAGAAACGTTGCAGTGTGTTTACTATGTTTAATGATAATAATATTAATGTCGATGAATATGTGACGGTTTGGCTCCATAGAGACCTCATTCACTGTAGTGGTCAATGTTTATTTGATATGGGCGGCCAAACACTAGATGATCTTTTATCCGTCCATGAAAATAAAAACGTCGAGCAATGCCGTAGACCTTAATCGTGATTTTAAAAAATATTTAAGTTGGAGTTTTTCGTTGTATCCGATCAGGGCTTGGACCTTGAAACAGAAGACGCAGATTCTTCTAGCCACAACCATGTCATACTTATTTAGTACGATTTACTCAGCGCTTTGTGGCTACTCAATCTTACAGTATAATAATGACTGCATGTATCTCCACTCTGTCTCTGTGTGACATTTGAAAGAGTCAAAGTGAAAAATATTATCTTACAACATCTTGGCATCGCGCTGCCATTTATTTTATTTATTATGTTCAAGATCAGTGTCCCTGTACAACATGCCTGTGCGGACGACCAAGTCTAAAACCATCTAGCTACCAATCTAATATTCTAACGACTCTGCATGCAACAGTTAAGAACCCTCTTGTTGTTAATCCGACACTCCACTGACTCTGCTTAACACAGATTAAAACCCTCTAGTTGCCAATCCAACAATCCACCGACTCTGCCTGTACTTCCAGTTGCCAATACAACACCTCACCGGCTCTGCCTGTACTACTTTCAGTTGTCAATCCAACACTCCGCCGACTATGCCTATACTTCCAGTTGCCAATCCAACACCCACCGACTCTGCCTATACTTCCAGTTGCCAATCCAACACCCCACCGACTCTGTCTGTATCTCCAGTTGCCAATCCAACCCTCCACCGACTCTGCCCTTATCTCCAGTTGCCAATCCAACACCCCACCGACTCTGCCTGTACTTTCAGTTGCCAATCCAACACCCCACCGACTCTGCCTTACTTTCAGTTGCCAATCCAACACCCCACCGACTCTGCCTGTACTTTCAGTTGCCAATCCAACACTCCATCGACTCTCCCTGTACTTTCAGTTGCCAATCCAACACCCCACAGACTCTGCCTGTACTTTCAGTTGCCAATCCAACACCCCACCGACTCTGCCTGTACTTCCAGTTGCCAATCCAACACTCCACAGATTCTGCCTGCTACAGTTGAAAACCCTCTCGTTGCCCAAACACTTTTTTGAGCGACGGCAGTTGAGTGGGTAGCACTATTTACTGACAAACTGAAGGCCTGCGGTTCAATTCTCAGGACAAGGCCCCGTTTCCTCAGAGGATTCTTCAAAAAACTATGGAGCGAAAGAAAAAAAAATGAAAGACTACCTTTTTTCCTACCACCAGGGTGCAACAGGGACAAAGAGACCCTATGGCCAGTGGCGTTGGGTGGGTTGGGGAGCGCATGGGGCTGACCAGTGCCCGGTGTCATCAGTTTTCGACATATCTGACATATCTCATATTCAGCCCAAATGTTTTAACTTGTGCACGACTTTTAAGCAACACAAATTGTGCAATCGTTAACATTTGTTCACAGATATATTTAAAAAAAAAACATCAAAATATATTAATATTTCGGCATAATTATGTTTCATATTCATGTGCGGTACTATTAAAAAATACGAACACACCATTGACTTTTTAAACATAAAATACTTAACCTTTCGAGAAATATTTCTCGATTAAACTTTTAATTTATGAATTTTTCTTCTTCTCGTGACCACGTTCACAGTAGACAAACTTGTGGCCAGGCGGTATCTTGAGCTGATTTGTGTGGCAATATTATCTCTATCAAATCCAAACATGATGACTTTAATAGACCTACTATCTATCTATCTATCTATCTATCTATCTATCTATCTATCTATCTATCTATCTATCTATCTATCTATCTATCTATCTATCCATCTATATTCAACGTGTCATTATATTCCCTATGGGAATACTATACGGCATTTCCCACATATCTTCAAACTTTTTTTAAACTTATTTTATCAAAGAAACGTATGATATAAAAAGTCGACGTCTTTCCAACGAGCCTCAATTTGGGAATGCGAGGACTCAGTCAGTAGTTTGCTGGCCTGGCGAGTGGCAGGTCCGAAGGTCCAGTAGGTTAATGGCACATAATTATTTCTATTACATGTAATAGCAATCTGTGGTTAATGGTGTTATTCGTTGAGATTCCAACTGCAATATCTATTTTTTTTAAATTCGCCTCTTAAAATATGATGCAGTCTAGTTTCGATTCCAAATCCCATCTTAAAAATCGACGAATCCTGTTTTTTTAACCCCATAACGATGCACATTTATAACTATTTAGTTCAAATATTATCTTATACCAATATAAAAGGAAAGTGGAAGCGATTTTGAACCTGTTGGTCAAGTCTGAGGAGATTAAATAAGGTCAGTACTTGATTCATTCGATAATAAACATGTAACAGCAACTGCACTGCGTTACTACGATGTACTTTGTGATGTTTATATAGTACATTGGAATTTACGATGCAAATTGACATTTCGAATTTGGAAAGTCTCGACCACATCAGGGACGTACTAGCTCAAGTGGGAAAGCGTTGGTCTCCAGATGGGAAGGTCCGTGTTTCTAATCCCATGATTGGCTGATTTATTTGTCCGGTTTCGTCCTGTAAATGGTTGGGTCGGTGTCAGGCTAATGTGATTGGCTGAGACAGGAGTCATGGTATCCCTGCCCTGTCACGTGTGTGAAAGCACATAAAATTGTCAGACGTTAGTCTTGTGGACCATCTACAATATAGCCCATATTGTGCTGATATTGCACGTTAAACCAACTCAACTCGACCCCATCATATGGATGGTGTTCGAGGCACAGCTAGAGATCGACTTCGGATTTATTTATTGTTACACAGGAGATCTACACACTGAGATATCTGGCAAACTCAGGTAAAGTGGTGTAAATTTTACTTCAATTTGAAATGTCTACAGAACCATCTTTTCAATGGCGATGTGATTCAAGGGTAAGGCGCAGCTTGTAATCGTAAGAGTGCAGGTTCGATCCCCACTCAGACAGCCTTTAATTTTTCCCTTCTGGTTGGTCGGTGTTAATATCATAATGTACCCCAATATTCCACCTTGGGTCCGTTGTCGTGTAGGAGATGTTAATCAAGGAAATGGCTACGCTTTTACTGACCACAGACAACTTTCCCCGAAATTTAGAACCAAGACCCTTAATAAAAGACTCGCTCTGACCATCTCATACCCTGTACAATATATTTGATTACATCCCTTGGTTTGGAAGCGCCGATGTCAGGGCAGTCAATAGTATGGACTGACAAGTAGAATATCAGAAGTTTGAACCCCAGCCCATGCCCTCATTTCTGTGTGCGATTCTGAAGGGTACAAAGTGAACGCAAAACTAGTTAGTAGTCAGCCTAATCAGGAGCGGCCATGGGGTTTGCCATGATTGTCAGTCAGGTTAGTTTTACACTCTGTAAAGCAGCGCTATTAGTTTAAATCGGCGTTTACTAAGGCTTGTTCAGTGGTTTTAGACATCCATATCTAAATGAACGCTAGGCAAAGATTCGGATAATCTTTTCACACACAAAAAAAGTTTAAAAAAATGCATTCACTTAATACAATCATTTCAAAGTGTAGGCCTTCTCACAATCCATTGTTTAACAGTGATACGAAAGTACTTCCTCACTTATTATATTGTAATGTATTGGGCATGGGAGATAATGTCTATGTGCTTTTCAGTATCTTATGCATAAGAAAGAAGTGACAATAATCGCATTGCTTTGTATATTTTTGTTCTGCTATTTCCTGACTTTTTAAAACCAAATTTTCACGTTTACAAACTTGAGGGAAATAGGATTAAGAGAGTAAAAGATCGACAAGAAAATATTTTGAAGTGAATGTTAGAAGTCTTTCATTTTTAATTTAAGACAGTTATTGAGATATGAACGGACAATCGGAAATCATCATAATTTTACAATGTGTATGAAAATAAAAAAGAATTAGGGGGCAATAATAATATTTGAACCGTCCTTGGTTTCTTGAAGGCTTCTGTGTCGACATGGTGCACCATTCACTTCTCTGTGGGGGTACGTTGTGCTTGTTGGGAGATTCGAACCGGGAATCTCCTGCTCGGCAATCCAGAGCATTTACCCACTGAAGAACCGTTGGAATCACAATTTTTGTATCATTTTTTTATACTAAATTTTCTGTGAAGAAGCGCATTGTAGGCCTTTATTTCAAAAAAATATATATGTTTCATTCAATACAGTCAACATCTTTTCATCGATATTTTTTCCCTTCCAGCTTCCATTGTCCTTTTCTAGATTAATTTGTGCTTAGTTATTGCCTTTATTATTATTATTTTTATTTTTAGCTCAGCACAGTCTGTGTTTTCGAACTGTTCATTGTTCATTCATGAGTTGTCTAAGAAGTAAACCATAATATTAAAAAGATACATTTGTTGTTACTCATTGGAAAATTAATACGATTGCAACATATCTTGCAGGCCAGTTTTGACATTTCACAGAATTGCTACAAACCACTGCAGCCTCTTGAATTTTCATGAAAACCGCATTATCCAATTTCGTGGTTTGCATACAACTACAAGCACATAGTTATGTGTATTTCTTAAAATATTTTATTTCCACTTTTTATATCTAACCAATAATGCACTTTGTCAGACTGCATACATCTCACCACTCGTCAATTACGATTTGGAGAGGAGGAATTTTAGATTCACAAGTATTATAATTTTTCTTTTATTTTTAAGTTAACAAAATTCCAGGTTTTCAAGTATATTGCTGATTATGTGATGTAATTTTAAATATTTTTGCAATTCTCAGGTGGAGAAGATTCATTGATTATAAAGATAAATATTTTTTATATGCTCAAACGTTTTCTAAAAAAGAAATAAAGGAGGGGATGGAGTGGCAGCATACCACACACCCATAAAATGTAACAACCCATCCAAAACAGAAACAGATCAGCACAAACACAACAATTACGCATTTCCTGACACAACCATGAAAATAATGAGCTAAAAAAGGACAATTTTTATTTGTACAGACTTTTATTCATTTCTTTTTGTTACATCATATAAAAAAGGCATTGTCTCAAGGACCATTGCAGTCCAGGGAAATGTTAAACAATACCAAGCAAAATAAGAATGACAGAGATGACAATGACATGAAAAAAATGAATGTTTTACAATTTTGCACTTCATTGTAATATTATTGTTTTTGTTTTTTTGTTTTCTTTTTTTTTTTTATTCCTTTTTTATCCTTGTATTCTAATAAAATGCAAATGGTAATGATGACATTGATGGTGTGATAACAACATGGTTTAATAATTATAAAAAGCCATCTATCAATGAAGCATTGCGACAATATATAAAACAATGGAGGGAAAATGCAACGTTAAAAGGCCAAATTATATCAAATCAAATCAAATCAACACACACAAAAATAGTTACCTAAATGAAAATGCACAAAACTGAAAAATAATGCCCGGACGTGTCTTTAGTTTTGGTAGCTTTACTGAATGTGATATCAACTTAATGAGTTCTTGGCAATTGCAATTTTGCAATGGATGGAAAGGATCATGTTTTCTTTAGTGACAGTGTGAGCCTTTTTAAGTGACAATGATGATATTACTAAACAAGGCTGCTCAGTACATATTGGTATGGTATAAATGGTTGATGGTGGAGGGACCCAATTATCAGTTCATCTACTCGTGATCCTCAAGCCACACAGGGAAAGATGATTTTGGCAGGAAGAAAATTGTAGGCTATCTGTTCTGTTATACTTTATAAGGTTTATCAATTTTAGATATCTCATTGAAGAGAATAATTAACATTTCAGCTCAATATTTTTCTGGTGGATCTGGATTACCAAGATAACTTGATTATATCTCAACTGATTATTTCCAAAATTACAAAGAATTATCTATTTTTTTTCATGATCCATAAATAAACATTAAAGAACAAAGAACTTGAGTAACCTTAATATACGAATAAGCAGTTGCTTTACCTGGTAACATGTACCAACATTTGAAAAGAGTCTACAATCTACAACAAATGGTAATCAATAGAGATCTAGTTAACTATATGGCTCATTCTACATTCTCTATACAGCTCAAACTATACAAACATTGAAAAAAAATTCAGACATGTTCATTTCCATCATTACTAATACTACCCTCGTACATTCTGATTTTTCAAAGAATATTTTCTCTGCACCATGCAACAAACTGTCATTTAAAAAAAAATAATAATAAAAAAAATGGTGATCATGAAGGTGGTGGTGGTGTTGCTGGTGGTGATGATAATGATGTCTGATAAAAATACTCAAAACTAAATCATATGGTTAAAAATATGATAAAAATGAGTAAAAGCAAATGTTACTGACACTCAAAATAAAGCTAAAACAATTTTATCAAACAGTTCTCCCTTTTACCATTACACAGACAAACTTGCACTGGGTATTTATTGCATAATAGTTAAACAAACTTAAAAATGATGTTGACAAACAAACTTGCATCCATTGCCACTTTTATAGATCTTTAAACTGGCATTAAACAATTCCGTTAAAATCCCTTTAGTCAACGTGAACCAATTATTTCCTTTGCGAGCCTTTGAACATAGAAAAGTCTAACACTGCATGGTTTATAAGCTCAGCATTCAGCGTGCGTACACAACTGCTTTGCTCTAATCTCCTCATTATTTTCATCGGAGATGGAACGAACCAGCTCTGAGACGACGCTTCAGCTTGAGTAGATTTAGGTCACGGGTGCAAATAGGAACGAATGTATGTTGAGGTGTATATATACATGTACAATATTGGAAGGAATATAAATGCAAACAGCCTGGTGCCCGGCAGGCAGCACTACAAGCGAGAGAGTATGGACAGCTCTGCAGAGATTGACACTCACATAATGAACGTGTAAGGCCCCTGTGTACGGTACTAGATGGAGAGGGTATGGTCATTTGAAATGAACCGATGCATGGTTGAGAATTGATGCAAAATTGATTGTGCAAGGTAAGGGTTGGAGGGAAATAAGATGTATTGTACGTATTATGATAAGAAAAAAAGAATGTACAAAATTCATGACAGTTGACGAAAATGTGATGACTGTTTGAATATTGCTTGGATATTCGTCCGTTTTAACATATATCATTTTCTTTCTTTCAATTAAAAAGCAGGTTAAGCAGCTGCATTTAAATTTAGTGATACATGTACTTAATTTTTCCTCTCCAAGTGGACTAGTGACAACGTCCTTTGTGTAAATCCTCAATATTCCTCACAATGTAGTGGATGAACATGGAGCAAAGTTAAACAAGCTACCAATGTACCATGATCATTCCATCTCAAACAGTGTATTTTGGATGCACAGATCAATTCAGCTTCAAAGAGAATACCTGAGATAATAGAAAATTAATGAGACCTTTCATCAAGTATTCTCTCCTCCCTATTTACTCTTTCACAAGAAAACATTTTACTCTTCTCTTTTGCCTTGAATAGATTGATAATATGCACAGCTTGACTATCAGCAGGCATTTCAAACTGAAAGGGTTACAAATTTTGATCAAGGGCAAAAGTTGCGACAGGCTGAATAAAAACCTTATGTCTGAAGGTGAAAATGATTTTGCCTAACCTTCTGCAAAATTTGTGCACTTAATGTGAAAATAAAAAACTGGGTGACAATCATGACAAATAACAAGTGACTAGTTCTGCTGTATGGGTACAGGCAGAGTGACTTCTAGACTACAAGAACAGGTAGCTTGTGTGTCTCTCTTGCAGATCTAAGGACGTTTCATTGACAAATTGCATGAAGTGCGGGGCTTGGCGGGCAGGTGAGGTATCTTCGTTTTGTGGTCAGGTCTCTGATCTTCAACACAAACATAATTATGTTTGTATAGCGTATACATATTACATATGAAATAAGGATTCGAAAATGACTATGTACATAGAAACTCTGGGAGGTTCAGGAATATGAATTTTGTTTAAAGTACAGACATAAAGTATAAACTGGTTACGACAGTGATAATGGTACATGGATGGTTAAAATGCAAGAGGCAACGTGAATTACAAAAAAGGACTATGTATTAATGCATTCATGCTATGCTGGCTTAAAAAAATAAAAACAAAAAGAAACAGCAGGTACTCATCCCAATCAAACACGAAAAAATGATATGACCTCCTCTACCACTATTCACATTGATGCTGAATTATATTTCTTCTTCTAATTTTAAATAGATTGCTGTATGTAATGAGACGCTGATTTCTGTATTGTTTGAGAATGTCATGAGGGCTCTATTGTATGGCTAGAATAATCAATGGCTGCTTTCTAAGGGTGCTTTTATGAGACAGCCATGCACAATGGGAAGGTTAAAATAAGGAATGCGAATGTGCAAAATGACACCAGGCGGATATTCATTTTACTTTGGTACAGCATTAGTTACTTAGGTATGCATTCAAAACTAAGTAAGAAAAATTGAGCTATGAAATGGCAGCTGCATTACACATGAATTCAACTTTCATGTTTATGTATATGTGAAACTTTAGGGGGAAAACACCAACAAATTCTGAAGACATTGTTATGGAAGATCCCTTATGACTAAAAATAATCAAGCAGCAAAGACTTAACAACCAAAGCATTTGATGAAACCTTTGTCAGTGATGAAATTCGTGGCAACAGTCACTTAACTCAACATCTCACTCGACTATGAGGGGTTACAATTAAATGTAAAATAAGCAATCTCGTCAATGAAATTTCAATCTGTTTGCTAAAAATTAGATTAAAAAAAAAAAAAGAAAACTCACCGGTGTGTAAGGGTGTAGACCTCAAAAAAAAAAAAAATGAGAGGAATTGGGTGAGATTGCAACCCTTGGGGCAGATAACGAATGAATATGGACTGAAATCATAGGGCTAAAATCTGTGTCAGAGCTTCACAAACTATTTTTGTAGTCCCTCTAAGTAAGATGTAAAACCTTTGAACAAATCCAACAGACAATCCCCATAAAGACAAAACTAATGGTAAAATAGAACAAGCCTCGCATGTTCAATGTTTGTAGGCTTACCATTTGAATAGATGTCTGAAAATTGTTCAATTTGTTAACAAATTTGTTCTCTAATTTTGTGCTTACTAAATATAGTGGCTGCCTACCTCGTTGACTACTAAAAAATTATTGTTTAGAACTTTCAATTAATTGTAACATAGGGACAATACATCATTTAACAAATTTCACATTAACACTTCAATCTCTATACAACATTCAATTAGAAATATTAAGCCAGAGCATAGGTTTTCTGATAAAAATATAAAATAACATCCAATCCAGAAGCAACAATGGGATAATATATAGAAACAAAGTTCTCTTCCACACCCACAATAAAAAGTAGTAACTTCTATAGAGGGAAAAATGTTCATTTCTCATGGTAATGAGCCCACTCAAGGATGACAATGATTCAAACAGGATTCAGCACCATGATAAAAAAAGCGACATGGAACAACAGCTAGTACAATGTGTTGAGTGCTAATGATATGAGGTACAAGGCTTGTGCGCGTTAAACAACCATTGCATGAGCTCACCACGAGCAAGAGCAAGAAATATAAACAATATGAGAACATTCATCACCTCCGCCACTTGAAATCCATGCAAGGAACTGGATATTGCTAGAATACATGAACTGATAAATCATTTATCTTCCACAACTGTACACTATACATTATGATAGAAAACCTTTTTTTTTTTCAAATAGAAGCTAAAGAAATGAAAAGTGGTGAATAATTTAAAAACTTACTATGGGAAGGCCCTCTTCATAATGCTTTATGTTAAATCCTTTACCTTAAAATTTATGTTGCAGTTTGTTGTAAGAATACATTTTTTATTAAGTCTAATCTAAAACTTGTAAACGTAAAATATTTAAACAAAGTAATTACATTTGTATACAGTACTTAAAAATAGCTGAGAAAATCTGAAAGGCAACAAGGTTTCATTTTTCCTTATCATGTCAAAAAGCTGTGACCGTACATTTTTCCCTGTCCTCAATTTTGCAATGTATATGGTAAGACGTAACACAAAATTTTTATCTCTATTTCTTTTTAAATATGCTTTTTGCCACTAGGTAGTCGAATTTTTTACTTCGAACAATAAGGGCAATTCAAGACAAGAAACCCATCACCCAGAAAAGAATAATTTGAAAATCGAAAAATCATAAAAGTAACACAGAGAGTAAAACTGGTAATAAATAGTGAGGCAAATATTCCAGTAAATAGGTATGATATACCGGAAAATTTTGTTTTTGACCGAACACTGTTTTGGACGTCAATATATCCTCTCAGGACTTGCATCCAGTGCCATAAGATTGTCAGACAAACTTACGAAACACAGGGGCATAATCATACTTGTAGAGAAAGATATTTTAGTTGTCATAAATAGGCGAGGTAAAAGGAAACATGTTACTCCATAAATAGAAAATAAATAATATGGCTCTTATCATTATTATTAAAAGAGGTAAACTTTTTCTTCAACAAATTCTTTAAAAGATGTAATTTTCTTCTTTAAAATACAGAACAATTTTTTCGTTTTTGTTTCCTATAGAAGGGCATGGCAACATTTTCAATCATTCTTGGATGTGGAGAGAAAAAAAAAGAAGCATTAAAATTCTTCATGCACAACATAGACCTTTAAGATTACTCTACACCATGTTAATGAGCTTTTTACAATTCATATCATCTGCTTCACAAAATTTAAAACCAGAACAAAACTTAAGCATGCTGCTTCAGATGGTGAAACACAAACAAGATGATGTTCCCATGCACTTCAATTTGATCTTTAAAAAAAACGGGGGGAGAATTTTATTTACAATTTCATGTCAGATTTTACAAACTATCTGCGTAGAATGTCAACCCACACAATATGTCACTGCGCAGACAATAAGTGGGAAACAGTTGCATTGAAACACATTGCTCATACATTGATTGTTATACGTATTAATAAAATGTATATTTCTAAAGAAAGTTCATAAGACATCAAACTAACAACACAATCAAACTTTTTTAAGAATCTAGCTTTGTCTACTTGTTTATAAAATGATTGACAAGAATGTATAAAATCTGTTCTAAAATTTCCAATTAGAAGGATATAAAATAGACACAAATTGGTTAAACATATTCAATCAGAGTTAAAACATTAGTCAAAATTCAATGCAATACAAAGGGGAATCAAAGGTAAACACTGTAAATTTATAAAATTATTTTGCTTTCTTTTTGTGTGTATGAGCTGAAGCAAACTACCAATTCATAAATTTGAAATAAAAATTTTGAAACCTGCCCAGAGTGTACGGTTAAAATAAAATTAGAATTCTGAAAAACATGAATCTGTATGTTAAATTTATACACACAAAATACACTACATAGCAACTGAACCTACACTTCCTTTCCCGTTAAGATTTGATTTTCACTGCTAAAGAGCTATGTGACATGAAATAACTCTACATCAACATCCGTAGATTTAAAAAAATATTCAAAGCTAATTTTCACCTCATAACAGAAATTCGAATAATTTTAAGACATAAATGATTATCTTTTGGAAAAAAATAACCTAAAAGATCTGATCCATACCGTACTACATTAGATGGTTAACAGGTAAAATATACAAAATGCACAAATTAAGTATGTACAGAAAATATGACTTTGTTGTACTCTGCTGGTTCTGGCTTCCCACAATTTGAGAAAAAGTAAGACGAGTCAAAAGCTTTTAAGAACTTGCAGGAATCAAGTTTCAAATTTGGTTTTGTCATCCCCAGTTTATCTGAAAAACAGGGTGTAAACGAACAAAAATTGCAATGCTAAATAATCATTTTCAATGCTAGGTGGAGAGTAGATTTGAAACTGCTTATAAAATGGTGTCGTCTCCTTTTTTATTACCATTAAAAAATTTGTTTAATCAAAACCAGAAAAGTTATATTTTGATGAAAAAAAAATGTAGCATACTATAACAGATTCCCAAAAGTTCCTTTCCACAACACAACAAACTGAAGGAACAACCATTCAAAATATATGGTATCGACTTCACAGGCAAAAAGTATGATATAATTAGTAATCAAGATCAAACTTCTACACTAACTAGATTATGTGTTTTACAAACAATATGAAGTAAAATGTACACAACCAGATTTGCATGTTAAATATTTGTTGTTTATATCTTTCATATACGTTCACCTCATACAAACTATTGGTTAAATTAGGTGTTTTACACTCCCACGCAAATGGATTGTTATGAGGCGTTGCACTTGTTTTTTATAATTTTCAATATTAACACACATTTTTTCATGCATCAAAAAAGGAAATGTGTTTTCACAATCTTAAGTGTTCATTTGCATACTTAATACTTACAGATGATGAATTTTAAGTTTATGCATTAAGTGAGAGAGATGGGAGAAGTGCGCAGAGGGACATAGTCACCAAGGTCCGACAATTCTAATCTATGACACAATGAAGATGAGAGTGATTCTCTTGCTAACAAGTATTTCCAGTTATAGCTAATGTTCTATACAGGCAATATTAAATAGTTGTGTTGTTGTTGTTTTTTTCAGAAAGTCAAAAAAATCATTATTTCTGATATATTTAACTTTTTAAAATGTTTAACTTTAAGATATTTAAATACATAGAATTTTTTTTTTTTTAATGATACTTCCTTCCTTCTGTTCGCATTTTAAAAACCAGAATTTATTTTTTCTCATGGTCTTGGTTGTCAGATTCATAAGCCTTTGTGGATTGCTACACCAGTTCACACAAGTCCTCAAGTTGTGAGGCTGTGATCGAAAACGGAAGAAGAAGAAGACTTGCCGACTTGGTGACTATGTGTCCATGCACTGGATGGTGTTAAGTGACGGCGCTTGGTGAAGTGAATGTTGAAAGCACCCTGGGCTAGTTGTTTCATTGGGGCAAATAGAATAGTCATCTTAAGTTGTACAAACACAGCCTACCAAGAGACGGTTTAAAGAATAACTTATCATTGGTATATGACTCTTTCAGAAGTGATGGATGATGGCAATATATAATCATAATTCATGTACAAAATATGAGATTAGAGGTATCACCAGTTGGATGTTGTTGTTTTCACTAGGAATCATTGTTACCTTTACAGTAGTTATTGTCGAGAATGTACTTTCTTTTTACAAATGAGAAATAATAATGAACTCTGTTACTTAATAGATGTGATTGGCTTTTGTTTACAATATAAAGCAATATTATCATGGCTATGGAGAGTAAAATTTAAATAGTTATTAAATATTGGTCCAGACTGGTGGAGTGAGAGACATGGTTATTATATTCGTATGGCTGCCTTTGGTCTTCGTGAAGAGTTGTGAAGGATTGTGTTGTTTCTCGTCTCGATATTCATCCTTCATTAAAAGCATTTCATTTATACAGATCTGCAGTCACAGTCAAGTGATCCAACTGTCCCGTTGTCAAGTCACATTATTCTAGGAAGAGTTGCAGTCAAGTGATCCAACTGTCAGGCTGTCAAGTCATGTCTCAGTCAGCTCGGAGATAATACAAACTGTCTAAGATCAAGGTCATGGTGATGCACGCGCCCCACTCCTCAGTGTTTGTTGTTCTTGACTCGCAGGCTGGGAGCTGTGGTCAGGAGTGGCAGTGCTTGTGTTGTTGAGGTGTTTATAACAGTTATACAGATTGTTAATGCCACGAGAATGATTATACAATGATAGATGCAGCCGTCAAAACTGCTGCTTATTATGGTTGTAATGATGAAAATAGCTCCACAAACCTTGAAATAGTAATGCCAGCAGTTTGCATTGCTAGGGCGAGTGTTCCCTTTAAACAATGGTAAAAAAGTTGATAAAACAATGAGTATACAGTAAAAGAAGTTTATAAATGCACAAATCCTTAAGCTCTCTCATCAAGGGATGATATAGGCCAAGCCTGAAGAGAGGAGTTAGTCACGTAAGGTGAATGAAAAGTAAGGTCCCACTAAGGCAGTGAGGGTGAAGCTAACAGGGGTGATGTGCATTCCTCACACCATTAAAAATTCCTGACATGGGCCACATATGCCGCACATCAGATGACACTCCTGTTAGTTGAGCTGGTAAGGACATATTTCGTTGCTGCTGTTCATTCTTTATGTTTTCACTCATAGCTCCATTTTGAATCTCTATCTGAGTTACAGCTACCCTTGTGGAGACATTACAGAGAATATCATAGTGAGGGAAATAATGCATGTTTATACTTCTTTTGGCCTGAGTGGCACCGGGGAAGTTCCTAGCTCAATAAATTAATTTGTTAATTCTAATCCCTGATTACAGTTGGAAAGCACAGCAAAAACTAGTGCAATATTGTTTAACGTCATATGTATAATATATATATAAATATATTATTATAGTTAAATCTAAAAGTGTCGTTAATTACAACAAAAAAGGTACATAAACACTGGGATTGAAAAAGTTTATAAAATGCGTGAGTGGAGATCACTTTTTAAAAAAATGAACACACACATCCATAAAAAATCTTACATCGCTCAGCGACGATTTGTTGCTTCTAAATATTAAAACCACAATTTATTCATAAACCATCTGGAATTTAGCTGTCTATCCTCAGCTACTCTCTCCTATAGAAGCTTTGTGTAACGAGGACCTAGGAGACCTCTTTCTTTCGCTGCTTGGATAATTATACAAAGTAGAAAATTGAATGCACACTCTACAGGATTACTCACAATTACACTGAGGGCACAATGGAAAATAAATACAGCCCTCCATCCCCCCCTCCCCCCCTTCCCCCTCCCCTTATGCTGCAGGTTGGAAGATCTGCTGGTTTCAGTGATGATGCTGCCGCATGGTCTCCTGTTGTTGTTATTGTAGATGTTGTTGTAGTTGCTCTTAGTGTCTTCTACTGCTGTTGTCTTTATTGCTGCCAAGTTGATGCTGGTTAAGGGTGGATTAAACCATGTATTGTCTCTGTAGTCCTTGCATAGCAGTACACCACAGCAATGTTTGTCCCTTGTATACAAGACGTCTTGCCTGTCCGTCTGCTTGTCTGTCTATCCGTCTATTTGTGGCTGTGGCTAACGTCGGCTGGACGAATCACGACTGTTGTTGGTTGACTTGTCCACACAGTAACACTTACACTTGTCCCAGGTCTGCAGTCGGGGTGTCGTCATCTCTCTCTGGTCGCCGTCTCTGTCTACGTCAGGATGTCTGGATGGAGCCAGTCTGGTGTCCATGGCTACGTCCACTGGTGAGGTGAGGGTGGAAGTTCTGCCCCAGACGCAACCCGGGCACTGGAAAATAATAGCGGGGAGAGGGGAGGATTTTTTCTTTGAATTAAAGTGCAAAAACTGGGCAAAAATTAATTCTTTTATACAACTCTATGTGACGCTGGCTTAACAAAATCTAGTTGAAATAAGAAACCACTGATGTATAAAAAGGTGAATTCAATAATGATATGCTCACAATTGCTACACTTTACCATAAGAAATTAAGAAGATTATAAAAGTTTTTTCATTCTGATGAGGAAGGCACAGAGGGTGAGCGAAGTGAGGCATCCAAACTGAGACACCAAATATCATTATAACTGATGGAGAAAAACAAGATGAAGGTGGAAATGAAGACAATACAGGATTTTGCAAGGAGAAAGAGTGTGAGAGTGTTACAAGGTAAAGTAAGGTCTATGACATTCATTTGTTACAAAATGACTGATTGATCAACCAGACATTTTTTTTTAATGCATTACAGATGAAATGAAACAATTGCTACACACAAACCAGCCGATGAATAAACTCAATTTCGTTCACTCCTCATTTTTCACTGCCAAATATTTCTGACATTTCTGTAATCATCTCATTCGTCAAGCCCTTGAAATCTCATCATTCGCACAATCAACATCATCCTTCTCTGAGGTCTGAGCCACTAGTACATTTAATACCATTTCCATTCATCCTTCCCTATTCAATATTACAAAGAAAGAAAGAAAAACAAATCTAGAAGAGTAGAGAAAGACCACCTACTCAAACTGGTGCTCGGCTAACGCCAGCCAGTGGTTAACTATGGGAAACGATTCAAATCTGCCCGCCGTACGGTGCTGGCAGAGAATGCCGCACACTTCGGCTGGGATTCAATCTTACAAAGAAAGAAAGAAAAACAAATCTAGAAGAGTAGAGAAAGACCACCTACTCAAACTGGTGCTCGGCTAACGCCAGCCAGTGGTTAACTATGGGAAATGATTCAAATCTGCCCGCCGTACGGTGCTGGCAGAGAATGCCGCACACTTCGGCTGGGGATGCGCTCAACAGACGCCGCCTGAGAATGCGTCTGCCAAGATTTGCCTCCCTTCACAACACTGGAAATAGATCAGACCCGGGGGAAAAGAGAAGAGAATAAAGTCAACACAAAGTCGTATTTATTTTTTTTTATTTTTGTAAGGAAAAATTCTTTTGCTTGAAATTCTGTTTGAAATTTTTTCATGGCAATAGGCTGCAGTAATTTTCATCATTTATTATTATTATTATTATTATTATTATTATTATTATTATTATTATTATTATTATTATTATTATCATCATCCTTATTATTGTTGTTGTTTTGTTGTTGTTTTTTATTATTATTATTACATCATTGTTAATATCATAACTTTTTTTTTAGTTTCAGAAAAGAAGTGATATTATTCTCAGTCAACAGCATTCAACATTTAAGTAATTTTACAACAACAAAGAAGGAATGTTAGTACGTAAAATTTAAATGCAACCATAATAAATAAAAAAAAAACTGAAAGCAACGCAAAATGAATGTTGATATGGAAATTGTGGACTTTGTTGCTCTAATTATTTAGAAAACTAATGTAAAGAATATCACAAAAACATCTCATTTGCGGTAGTCTTAAAATATTGTTTGGTTAATCAGAATTAAATAAAAAAAAAAGGTTTTGTTATTTTCTTTACATTTCTTTTTTGATAAATGTATGCGTGTGTATTTGTTAAGTAGAGTTGATGTGTTAACTTCTAAATACTTTACAAGCTCTTTTACGCCTGTTTTAAAATGACCAATGTTGTTCAAAGAAATGAGACTAGTTTTGTTCAAAGGGCAAAAATATAAATAATTGAATATTTTGATTTTTAAACATTTTGATAACGGCTATACACAGATTAAACTTTAAAAAGTATGTATATTAAGATTAAATTTTATCTCTGCTTTTCTTAGTATTCTTTTTATTTTGTTTTGGAAAAAATTTCGTTTTGCATAAAAAACATATGAGCTTATCATCACGAAAACAAAACAAACAAAAAAATAACAGATGCATAGCTTTGCTGAGCGTGTGATGATGAGGAAAGCTTTTGCAGCACAAAATAGGGAAAGAACAGAGTTGAAAACCACGAAAAAGATGAAAGAGCAGATTTTGCTCAGTGCTCCAGTTTAATTTGAAGATGGTTGACCCAGGGAAAAGATTCAAACACTCAGGGGAAATGAGGCAAACCTGTGGCAAACACATTCTGCACAAATCAAGCGGCACAACCAGTGCAAAATCAAACGATGTGATTAATTTTATAGATAGGTATATATATTGATATAAAGAATGATATTCATGATTAAGTGGCTTTAAAAAAATAACAAGCAGGGTCCATTTTACAGTTTTATCAGTATACTACCCTTATCCCTATTTCTCTGCAGTGCAGTTTCCCCCCCTTAATTATATAAAACGATCCATGCTAGGCACATTTAGCAGTCTAAAATTTTTAACAAACCAAAGATTTAATGAAAAGCATTACTACAAAGTTCTTCATGCACGCTCAGCTATTGCCTGCTGTCAGTGTCTTTTGAGCGCATAATTTTTACAGAACTGTTGCCCAAAGCAAAATATTAGGGAAAGATAAACGAAGATGGTTTAGATAGAGGAAGGAATGGGGAGGGGAATAAAAACTTGGGGGTGGAAAGGGCAGAATCTAGACCTTACAGAAGATAACACTTTTTTTTAACAGTAGTGGGGTCTCAAACTATTTAACTTTGTAAAACTAGATATGGTGATGTGATTATGAGGGCCCATTTTTTCAAATGCAACACTCATTAAAGAAAAAACTATTGTTAATGTTAGTCAATGAATAAACAAAACAAGACCCTTTTTTTTATTACTCATTTCATATTTAAATGTTGTGGTTTAATCAAAGATAATTAACTCATAACTTAAAAATGCGTCTAAGAAGAAATCAAATAAGCCATACCATCGATAATCATATACCTCACTTTGATGTACATAAGTGTATTCTTGTGATATCTGATGACTGATATGTCCTACATAAATACCTTATTTCATTCCATTTGTCACAACTGTATTTGGAAACTTTTTTTCTTCTTTTTTTTTTCACTTTTTCACAAGTTTTTAAAAGCCCATATTATTGAAGTTATTGAAGGTCTAAAAATACTGGTTTAAAGACAGGAAATACGATTATGAGGTTGTATTAGGGGGATATGTGTGGGGAGATTGGGGGTGGGGGAGGGGGGAAAGACAAGGGAAGTATCCTTTTTAACTTTCATTCACACAAACAATATTTCATTATATTAAAATCTAGTGTATTCTTTGTTCTATCATTTAAACTTTTTCTCTGTACCATATGCAAGTTTAATCCTGACATTCAACAAATGGATGATACAGTAGTTAGACATCCTCTGCCTTACCGTACAGAGACAGTGAAGCCAGCGTGCCTGGGCTGGGTATCTCACCTTTGAATTTTGGCAAGTGCTGCGGCGTGAGGGTTCAGACACAGAGGTAGTTTGTTGTTACTGCGCTGCTGGTGGTCGTGGATAAACTTGTACAGTTTCTCTGTGGATGGGCAGAATCACATAGTGTTTAATTCATTGGATTCCAAATGTATGCATTGTTTGGTTAACAGTGATTATTTAAAATGGGGGTTCCCTCTTACTGTTGATAGTTATGCTGAATTCATAGTCATAGTTATAGGATTAATCCACAAAACATCTATCAAGATATCTCTTCTATTTGAATGTTTAAATAATAGAACTAACTTATTATTATAGTTATGATTATTATGATTATTATTATTATTATCATTATTATTATTATTATTATTATTATTATTATTATTATTATTATTATTATTATTATTATCATGATGATGATGATGATCATCATCATCATCATCACTATCATTGTATTATTACCTTTGACGCGAGACACGTTGGTGAGGGACTTCTCGAAGTTGTAGTCGAAGGGCAGAGGGCACTCCGGCTCCAGGTCTGGGCAGAAGTTCCTGCCCTGGGTGCCTGGCGAGCAGCAGGAACACATGCAGGAGTGGAACCGCAGC
>RQTK01001315.1:0-70506 GCA_003991915.1 Elysia chlorotica
GGTAGTAGTGGTAGTAGTGGTGGTAGTGGTTGGGTTGTAGTGATGGTAGTAGTAGTGGTGGTAGTGATGGTAGTAGTGGTGGTAGTGGTCGTAGTGGTCGTAGTGGTCGTAGTGGTCGTAGTGGTAGTAGTGGTAGTAGTAGTAGTAGTAGTAGTAGTAGTAGTAGTAGTAGTAGTAGTAGTAGTAGTAGTAGTAGTAGTAGTAGTAGTAGCAGTAGTGGTAGAAGTAGTAGTAGTGGTAGTAGTAGTAGTAGTAGTAGTAGTAGTAGTAGTAGTAGTAGTAGTAGTAGTAGTAGTAGTAGTAGTAGTAGTAGTAGTAGTAGTAGTAGTAGTAGTAGTAGTAGTAGTAGTAGTAGTAGTAGTAGTAGTAGTAGTAGTAGTGGTTGGTTGGTTGGTTGGTTTTAACGTCCAACATCAGCAATTATAGGCTATATTGTGGACGGGCCCCAAGACGGACGTCTGACAATTTTATGTGCTTCCACACACGAGACAGGGTGGGGATACCATGACTCCTGTCTCAGCCGGTCACATTATACTGACACCGACCCAACCAGTAGGGATTGCAACAGCCAGGATTCGAACTCGGGACCTTTTGCGTCGGAAGCCGATGTTCTACCCCTGGGCCACCGCGCCCCCCAGTAGTAGTAGTAGTAGTAGTAGTAGTAGTAGTAGTAGTAGTAGTAGTAGTAGTAGTAGTAGTAGTAGTAGTAGTAGTAGTAGTAGTAGTAGTAGTAGTAGTAGTAGTAGTAGTAGTAGTAGTAGTAGTAGTAGTGGTAGTAGTAAATAAGAATTACGATAAGAGAGAACAAATTACATAAATATTATTTTGTTAATTACAATTTTTGATTTCTCACCAATGTAAGCATACACCTACACATTGTTTTTTATTCACTTTGTACAGGGGGGAATCAAGGCAGTTATTTGGTCTGACTGTTTTCATATGATTTTGATGTTGGTCACTCTTACCTTCACACTAATTTGTGCAGCGAGTGTTATAAATACAAAATATATGGTGGAATATGGCATCAGAACAAATAGGTTACGGTTTTTTGAGTAAGTACAATATTAATTTAACCTAAAAAGTAAAAGTTTAATCTCTTTCTCTCTTCGTTAGCTTTGAAAATTGTTTGAGCATAGTTTTATGATGTCATCATTATCACCACCACCACTTCTACCACTACCACCATCACTACAAGTACTATCACTACTACTACTATCGCTACTCCTACTCCTACTATTACTACTACTACTACTACTACTACTACTACTACTACTACTACTACTACTACTACTACTACTACTACTACTACTACTACTACTACTACTACTACTACTACTACTACTACTACTACTACTACTACTACTACTACTACTTCTACTACTACAACGCCTTTGCTATACAGTAATTCGGTTCTCTTACACCGACTTGCTTTTCTAAATTAAATTTTGTTTTCTCTACCTTTGAAATTTGGTGGTTGCGTGAAATATCTTAATGTAGCACTTGTGCTCATACAAATTATATTTATGAACAGATATCTTTATTAACTTTGCATGCATTGATCGTATCCTGGTTCGGTCCTTCCTGTTACCAGTTTTCGACTTGACCCACGAATACGAAATACCACATGGGGTTCATTTTTTGGTGGTGGCAGCAGTTTCCTGTCTCTGTTTGCCGTTCACCAGGTCGCTGTGCACCGCTGCCTCACCTGCCGCACGCTCAAAGAAGCCAAAATGTAAGGTGTTTTCTTCTTTTTTATTTGGAGGATGAGGGGGTTGGGGGTGCGGTGTGTATAAAAAATAATATGCCACGGCTCTATAGTAGCCATAGAATAAAATCCGACAAATACGTGCTTCCGCACAGAGACATAGCATTATACTCTGAATTGTGTCTCTATACTGATCCTATCCCAACTCGTAGGGTGAAAGGCGGCCATAAAGGTATCCAAACCAGAGACTTTCTGATAAAGAGCTACACGCCCAAACAAATAGGCTATCTTATCCTCTCTTGTGTGTTTTTGTCGCAAATTTAAAACGCCCATTTTATTACGATTTGAAAAGGTTTAACAAATATGCCTATGCAAGCGTTGTTGCGTACACTCTTGTTATGTCAATGCTATTACTACTACTTCACTCTTACTACTACTACCACTACTACTACTACTATTATTACAACAACACCAACAACAACAACTACTACTACTACTACTACTACTACTACTACTACTACTACTACTACTACTACTACTACTACTACTACTACTACTACTAATACTACTACTACTACTACTACTACTATCACTACTGTTGCTGCTGCTGCTTTAATAATGCTAAAGCACAAGCTAACGTTCAACTGAGTTTAAGCAATTCTATGGTAGCAATAATATAACGGTGCTTTTGATGGTGCTTTTGATCTATGGCTTGAAAGTACCTTTAGTGTCGATAGCAGTAATTAGTTCGGCGATTAGGTTACTATCAGGAAAGGGAGGAACTGACTCAAATGGTAGAATTTTTGTCTACTGATCGGAAGGTCTGCGGTTCGAAACCCACGATCGGTCCAAAAAGCATTTGTCGAATTTTTTCCCTACTGGCAGCATATAAATTTGCCAGGCGTCAGGGAACCACATCTACTCAACCCAACCCCTTTCAGGGAACTATACTAAATCCAAAAAATGTCCAATTAAAAATGAAGAGAAGTGGAGATTCATGCCAACTTTTAAGCAAAGGATTACTCCACGGATTAAAACTTACTAACAATGTCTTGTGTCTTAACACCCAGATCCGTGTGGATTTGCTTCCCCGGGTTTCTGGTGTTTTTCGTGCTCACTTCCGCGGTCGGGTTGTACATGTCTGCATTCTTTGAAAACTGCGATCCGATGACGGCCAAGCTTGTGGATAGGGCGAACATGGTAAGTCCCTTTGTTGGCGTGCATGATTCGAGGAGATAAAGAGATCAAACTGTGTCCGACGTTTGAACCCCAAATTTTTGATTATTCAATCAAATCAAACTGGTGACTGTTGAATGAGACCAAACTGGTGACTGTTGAATGATACCAAACTGGTGACTGTTTAATGAGACCAAACTGGTGACTGTTTAATGAGACCAAACTGGTGACTGTTTAATGAGACCAAACTGGTGACTGTTTAATGAGACCAAACTGGTGACTGTTGAATGATACCAAACTGGTGACTGAATTCATGTGGTAAGATGTTAGACAAAGACCGCTGCATTTGATATCAATAGTAATAATTTATTTTCCTTTGACTTCTCAGATTGGAACGCATCAAAAGGATTGTGATGCTCTTTATAAGCTCCATAATATCACCATGGGAGGAAGGTGGTTGGGAAATTGACAGCAGACTGGTGATCCCCATAATATCACCATGGGATGAAAATATCTTGGAACCGAATAAACTTACCTTGGACCTCGACATGGAGATTGATGACTTTGATATGGATCCTGTATCTGCCGTTGTTGATGACCTGCTTACCAAAGAAAATCATCAAATGCAAAACTTTCGAGAGGTAACGTTTATGCTTTCCCCCATGTTTTTTATAAAATAGCTTGTTTGCAGGTGCTGCTTTCATAAAAATTACTATTTACCTTCAGAGTCAAAGTTGAAATAGAAAGTTTCAGATTATATACAATATTTTTGGGTCAACTTTAATCTGCTATTTATATTCTTGATCCTTGTTTTGCATTGTGTAAAACACTTAATGGAATATTTAAAAAAATGGAAAACTGTTGTATTTAAATTTTCTGGGGTCTGAATTTAATTTGAAAATGAAAATACATCGTCTCAAAAATATTATATTTCTCATCCTGAATCTTAACCACTTTTATTACCACAGCAAAGTATTTTATTATCCTTACACTAATAGTGAAACCAAAACAGACATATTGCTGCCTTTTTCACATACTATAGACTATGTGCATTTTGTGTCAACAAAAACTAATATTATTCTATTTAAAAAAAAAATAATGACTGTCATTTTATGATTTCCTCAGATCTGCAACTATATGTACATCAGCGGCAGTTCACAGGTCTTATTTGGCAACCCAGAGTCACATGGTGCAGAGACAAAGTATCTGCCGATTAATACAGAACTGCTATGGGCTCACTATAATCTCTCTGTGCTTATCTTGTTTTTAAATTTACTTCAAAGAGCAGATTATGGAGAAGAATCCGACCAAGATGTGTTTGTTTTGTCAGATGCTCAAATGGCTTGTTTGAAAAATCTTTGTGGGAAGTTTGTCCTGCTCTCTGCAGCAGAAAAGATGAACGATAATCAATGTAAAAAAGAGTTATCTGCATGCATGCCGGATCTTCACTCAGGGCTGGTCAAATGTTTAAACACGTTGACTTGTATGCAGCTGAGTAAATTGGTGGATTATGCATCTATGGAGGACTCTACGAAACCTTCTTCTCTTGATATATTGGGAATGACACAGCTTTTGCAGATCATAATAGACAAGAATGAGGTTCCAAGAAAAAAGTCTATGGCACTTAAAAGCAATATCTATAAGCTGAGGTGTAGCTTTATGAGCAGCTGTGAGTTGCCTGCAATAGTTACGTCTGAACTTAAAACATTTTTGGAGGATTCAGGGGTATCAGAAACTTGTTTGAATAACGCCTTTTCTTTACCTTCCAAGCAGCAGGAACCAATGGACGTTGGTAATGAACACATCATGATTAAGTCAATATCCTTGTGCTTATCAGGATTTTTCGAAATGAACTTGGGTTATAAAGCACTGAATTCAGATTGTAAAACAGAACACTTCCAGAAGCTATCAATGATTACCAACAGACTTAAGGAAAAAAATGTTCACCTCCTTAACAGCAGCGACTCAATGCCTGTGCCTGTTCATCTGTTGGAGTTAAATGTTTGTATTGCCAGGTCTTTGAAACATCTTATGGTACCCAGCAGCGATCAGTATTGGGAGTTTACCCTGTGTACATTGGTAGAATGGGTGCAATTTTTATCAGAGAACAAAGGTTACTTATGTAATGATGTGCATATGCAGGCCTTGGCAATTTCAGTGTTTGAGTTGTCATTTGAAGCTGCTCAGATTTTCAGCGCCAGTTCTGAGGAGGGCCAAATATCCTCAGAGATTACCTCTGTTGGATTGGTCACCGAAAAAGCAAAAACAGAGTGGAGTGAGTTTTTTGCAGAAGGGGTGTTCTCACCATTGCTTCCAATGTTCGTGTCCTTGGCCACAACCAGGGAGAGATGGGATCCTGCCTTGTGGACTTTGATCCAGGCACCACTGTCCTCAGTTGTAAGTTTGTGCCCAGGCTGGCTTGTTCTGACGCACCAGCTGCCTCCTCACCTAACTGCCTCAGACACATCCAGCTTGTCTGATAGTATAAAAACTTTGTTGAATCACTTATGTCCCTTGCTGATGTCTAGAGAAAGTTTTGTAGAGTTGGCTGCTTACTTTATTTTGAGGAAAGCTATCGAGGAGATTGCTATACAAGACTCAAAAGCCAATGAAATGGAGGATGAAGAAGAGACAAAAAGTCCCCCTGAAGCTTTAATAATCCAGTTGGAAGCAGCGGCACACTTTCTGGAGTTCCTTAAAGTTGGGCAGGTTGGTGAACACATTGTCCTGAATGAAGGCACTGAAGACATGTCTCAGGCTATGGGTTTTCTGCTCTTATGGCGCCTATTATTATTTCTTTTTAAATCCTCTCCAGATGAATTGCGTGCCAAGTATGCACAGTACTTCAAGGCCCAAGGCTCGGTCAGTTGTCTGCTAGATTATCTCTTTCGTTTAATGCCACAATATCCAGATCCAGCCATGGTAGAATCTTCCACAGAACTGAAATTGAATGAGAATTTTCAAGGTGAACCCAACAAACAATTGGAATGGCTGTCTGTCCAGGTATATCGTGACTGTCTTGAGATCCTCCCAGCTTTGGTGCGTACTTGGTGGATGGAGCAGGATAGAAGGTCTTCCAATTTTGTTGATCGCTTTACAACCCAGTACCTTAGCACTGGTCTTATCTGGCAGCAGATCGCATCCTCTCAGAGTAATGATGACAATAAAATTGAAGGCATTACTATCAAATCAAGGCCTGCTGCGCGGGAAGTTCTTGCAACCTATGAGATGGCTGAGGTTACAATAAACATGACCATCACTCTACCGGAGAACTTTCCCCTGGGCAAGCTAGATGTCGCCTGTGACAGGAGAGTGGGGGTCTCCCAGGCGCAGTGGGATCGATGGTTGCTGCAGCTGAACATTTTTCTCCAGCACCAGAATGGCAGTATAGTGGAGGGTTTGCGTCTATGGAAGGGAAATATTGACAAGAAATTTGAGGGTCTAGATGATTGTATGATTTGCTTCTCTGTGATCCATGGGACTACCTTGCAGCTTCCACGGCTTTCATGTCGTACATGCCGAAAAAAGTTCCACTCAACTTGCTTATATAAATGGTTTAGCACCAGCCAAAAGTCATCCTGTCCTCTCTGTAGAAATCTCTTCTAAAAATTGATCACTGTTCTTTTCCAAATCTACACATTTATTTTTAGAATATGTGAATTGTTTTTACACTTATGTTAAAAAATATTGAGAGAGGGGAGGGAGGGAGGGATGTCAATTTCAATTGTCTATTAACTGCTGTCTTGGTTACAGCAGAAATTTAATGGACATGGCTCCTTCTTTTCCTATGAGAAATGTGTTAAAATTTGAAGAGGAATGGCAACCACATTATTTTATTATTTTGTTGTTTCTTGTGCAAGTCTTATTGTGTACCCCTATCCGTTGGTTTTTATTCATTTGAAATTAAATGTCCTTGTATACAATATGTATGTGGATTTAAGGAAAAAATATGACTAGCTTTTAAAAAATACCTCTTAATTTCCTTCTCTATTTTTAGATGCTCTACTTCTATGAAATTTTAGCTGCATGAAAATTACAAATGGTTAGACTTACATGGCTAAAGATTAGCTACCGGTTGTAGGAAAATTCTATATAATTATGATCTAGGGTATTTCAATTTCACCTCATTTGCTGAAATATGATGACAATCCTATATAAATTAATGTTTAATTGTATTTCTATTAGAGGAAATGAATTTTTTGTTTTTAAATGTTATTGCTGGACATGTATTTTGGATATTGATCCAATTAAACATATGCCTTGTTATGAAAATAAGAATATTTTAAATGTATTACAATTGACATGATCAGTTTTATCAAATGAAATAGATATTAAATGATTTAAAAATAGTGTATTAGTACTATCACAATTTACTTGGGCCAATGAAGATTTATTTCTGATTTATCCATCTTGCTTAGCACTTTTTATAAATAGCGATGCATTGCTAAAAACTGCTACTTTTTGTGCAAAGCGTCAGCAAATTTCTTTCAGAGAAGGCCTGCAGTAAAAAGCTTATTATTCTTTTATTTAATTAAAATGACAGAATACATAATATGTAGTATGTAATGATGTATCTACTTAACATAAACCTCGTTGGGACATCTTAAAGGCTTATTTTATCCTTTATCCCAGGTTTATATTAAACATAAAATGTAGAGTAAATAAGATGATTGTTGCTTTAAAATAGTTAATAACACTGGTACATGTATTATCTGGATACCACTGGATAAGATTTCTATCCTCAAAAGATATTTTAACAGTAAACATATTTAATTGGAAGTCCTTCTATAGGCTGTTGGTAGCTTACATAAGGAATCCACAGGGGAGTACCTAATATAGGCTACCTATTCCTCATTCCTCTGGTCTCTTTGTTACTAATGTTAGTATTACTTTTGGGTTTAGACGACTATAGGTCGTCGACAAATGGTTGACTAAGTAATACGAGGGGTGTTCATTATGTCCTTAGCTTGACCTTGAAGCAGTTGTACTATAGTAAAGAAATTTTGTGGGTAGCTAGATCATCTATGTTGAACACGGCATGCAAAATTTGGGGAAAATCGGAATTTTTTTTCTGCATCTTTTAGCGCATCAAGTAAAACAACCCCTAGGAAGTTGTCATTTGTTGTTTACAAATTGTCTGCCATGGAGGCCTTTGAACTTCGCTCTGTCATCAAATTCCTTCACTTAAAAGGACAAACCCCCACGGAAATTCATCAACAGATGGTAGAAGTTTATGCTGAAAAGTGCCCTAACTACAGTACGGTGACTCATTGGGTGAGAAAGTTCAAATCTGGCTTTTTGTCAGTGATGGATGAACCTCGCGAAGGCCGGCCAACATCTGTTGTGACTGAGAAAAACGTGTCCACTGTGGAGGGACTAGTAAAGCAGGACAGGCGAATAACAGTCAAACAGTTAGCAAGTGAAACCAGGATCAGCGTAGGTTCAGTTGAAAAGATTCTTCATGATCACCTCAATCTGAACAAGGTCTCAGCTCGATGGGTACCAAGGTTATTGACCTCTGATCAGAAGAAAGAGAGGTCTGATTGTTGCAAACATCTTCTTCGGTTAGAAGCAAATGACGACTTGTTCTTTCTGAAAATTGTAACCATGGATTAGACTTGGATCTATCAATTCGATCTAGAGCCGAAAAACGCGTCTATGCAATGGAAAAGACCCTCATCGCCCCCACCAAAGAAAGCAAAGGTCACACAATCAAGTGGCAAGGTCATGCTGTCTTGTTTCTGGGACTGTGAGGGCATCATAATGACTGACTACATGGAAAAGGGGAAAACAATCACTGGAGAGTATTATTCAGGGTTGCTAAAAAGACTGAGATCTGAAGAAGACGGGGAAAGCTTCGAAACGGAGAAAGTTTAAAACGATTAAAAAAACATAAATTATTACACACTCCAGTCTAAGCACTTCCCGCATTGGAGACTGTGTATTTGTATAATATATTTCAAAGTATATTTTGATAAGCTTCAGTGCGAATGATCATATTACTTAAGTAGAAAGTCTTAGGTGTTGATTCTACTTTCTTATGTAATGAGGTGGGAAAACTTTGCTATTAGTATCTCTGATAGTGGTACCTTGTTTATTCTCGTATTTTAATAAAAAAAATTCTTTTTCATGGAACTTGACTACAGGTGTGTGCAGGAAAAATAGTACATGTATAAGTATTTCTTTTGAATTATGTTACACTTTCAAACCATAGATGAAATATTTTAAGATATGAAAATAAATGATGTCTTTGAAAAGAGAGTCTTTGTTATTTTGCTACACTCCTCTCATTACTATGAAAATATGAAAAAAAATTGTTTGGTCTTCGTACGGTTGTCTCTTTCTATTACTATTAGGGGAAATGAATTTTTTTTTAATTTTTAAATGTTATTGCTTTACATTTATTTTGGATATTAATCCAATTAAACATATGCCTTGGTATTAAAATAAGATAATTTTAAATGCATTACAATTGACATGATCAGTTTTATCAAATGAAATGGACATTGAAATGATTTAAAAATAGTGTATTAGTACTATCACAATTTACTTGGGCCAATGAAGATTTATTTCTGATTTATCCATCTTGCTTAGCACTTTTTATAAATAGCGATGCATTGCTAAAAACTGCTACTTTTTGTGCAAAGCGTCAGCAAATTTCTTTCAGAGAAGGCCTGCAGTAAAAAGCTTATTATTCTTTTATTTAATTAAAATGACAGAATACATAATATGTAGTATGTAATGATGTATCTACTTAACATAAACCTCGTTGGGACATCTTAAAGGCTTATTTTATCCTTTATCCCAGGTTTATATTAAACATAAAATGTAGAGTAAATAAGATGATTGTTGCTTTAAAATAGTTAATAACACTGGTACATGTATTATCTGGATACCACTGGATAAGATTTCTATCCTCAAAAGATATTTTAACAGTAAACATATTTAATTGGAAGTCCTTCTATAGGCTGCTGGTAGCTTACATAAGGAATCCACAGGGGAGTACCTAATATAGGCTACCTATTCCTCATTCCTCTGGTCTCTTTGTTACTAATGTTAGTATTAATAAAACAGGCATACCTGGCCGCTTACCAATCAGGTTTTTCTCGGGTACAGGTTATCAAACCAAACAAGACTGAATGAGATAGCGAAGGTGGATAAGGAGAGATGGGAGAGAAAGGGAGGAGAGGGTGTAAAGAAAGGTACAGTTAGTGATAATAAGGGGGGGGGGGGGGGGGGGGAGAAGATAAAGATATGAGACAGAAAAAAGTAGTGTGGTATATTCGATGGAGAGAGAGAGAATGAGGAATGGAAGTAGGAAAGACAAATAATGAGAGGATAACGAAGGATTAACAGAATACTTCAGGCTTAGAGAGCGAGAGAAAGAAATGGAGAGGGGGGTAGAGAAAAGGAGGAAGGGTTAAAAATTGAAAGACATGTGAGATGGATGAAGAAAGACGTACATTTACTGAGACAAGGCCGAAAATGCTAGGGATAAAAAAAAAAAGGGATAAAGCTAACTAAATGCGTCAAACAAAGAAGAGGGGAATAAAGAAAGACAGGCCTAATGGGACTGGGCCGAAAAGGTGTTTTAAAGAAAGGCGGAGAGAAAAGAGGGAAAGAAAACGCACATAGATTATTAGATAGATTTAGAGAAAGTGGGTGGGTGTGGTGGGCAATGATCGAGAGAGTGAGAAAAGAGGTAGATAAAGTAAGGCTGAATAGAGGGAAGAAGGAAAAGATGATAGAACAGAGCAATAGAAATCTATTGAAGAGTATTTTTTATGGACTGAAAAATTCACATGCGGGATCAGCTCTGGTGTTTAGGAAAACTTATTTTTAGGCCTAGATATATCACCATGCATTTTGTTTCAAAAGGCCAAACACTGGTGCATGATTAATGTTTTGAAAGAATAAAACCAGCAAGAGCTAATTATAGAGAAACTAATCAGGGTTTGAATTGTAGAAATGTGATCAAAATTTTGGAAAATTATGCATTCTTATACATTGTTCTTTTATAGTGGCTGACTATTTGAACGCACTGGATCCTCTTTTCTATGCATGTGGCTGCACTGCACTTAAGTTTAAAACGATTAAAAAAACATAAATTATTACACACTCCAGTCTAAGCACTTCCCGCATTGGAGACTGTGTATTTGTATAATATATTTCAAAATATATTTTGATAAGCTTCAGTGCGAAAGATCATATTACTTAAGTAGAAAGTCTTAGGTGTTGATTCTACTTTCTTATGTAATGAGGTGGGAAAACTTTGCTATTAGTATCTCTGATAGTGGTACCTTGTTTATTCTCGTATTTTAATAAAAAAAATTCTTTTTCATGGAACTTGACTACAGGTGTGTGCAGGAAAAATAGTACATGTATAAGTATTTCTTTTGAATTATGTTACACTTTCAAACCATAGATGAAATATTTTAAGATATGAAAATAAATGATGTCTTTGAAAAGAGAGTCTTTG
Source organism: Elysia chlorotica (assembly GCA_003991915.1). Lineage (NCBI taxonomy): Eukaryota > Metazoa > Mollusca > Gastropoda > Plakobranchidae > Elysia > Elysia chlorotica. The sequence goes on from RQTK01001315.1 coordinate 11,361, forward strand.
TTATTTTGCTACACTCTCTCATTACTATGAAAATATGAACAAAAATTGTTTGAACTTAGTACGGTTGTCTCTTTCTATTAGAGGAAATGAATTTCTTTTATTTTTAAATGTTATTGCTTTACATTTATTTTGGATATTAATCCAATTAAACATATGCCTTGGTATTAAAATAAGATAATTTTAAATGCATTACAATTGACATGATCAGTTTTATCAAATGAAATGGACATTGAAATGATTTAAAAATAGAGTATCACAATTTACTTGGGTGTCTTTCTACCTTAAATTCTGAAAAATAACACGAACAACGCAAACTGAAAATACCAAAGCATTGTTTTGCTGATAAGTTAATTTTTTATAACAGAGATAATTAGGTCATCATTGTGATAAAATTAAAGTTATCAAGTTTGGTTATGTATGTAATAATACTAATATTGAAGAAAAGATACATGTAGAGAACTGAATTCTGGAAAAAAGCCTTTCCAATATATTTCCATCCATGGAAAAAAAGTAATGTGGTTTGTTCAAGGCTGAAACTAGTGGAAGATTCTCAGTATTACAAAAAATAATGTCATCTTGGTGCCATTCAATGATGTAAATCTTTTCAATCATTTACATGGCCAGAACAAAATGGGCATAATCACAACGATTTTTATAATACATGCACTCTTCAGTATGCATGCTCTGTTTCTACATAATAAATCTAGATGTACATTTTTGTTTTAGGTGCATACATTTCTAACAACAACATCTTGTGTTCAGAGGGACAAGTCAATCAAAGCAGATGCAATTCAAGTTCAACATAGAAGTAATGTTAGCAACCACCATATTTAAACTGTTTCCACAGCTGATAGAATGTCTGTAGACTTGCTGAAAAGCCATGTGTTCATAATAGCCTTGTTGCTTAGCATGTCATAATTGTGCCTCAAATCTGAAGAAAAATATATTAATAATAAGGAAAAACCCAAAAAGATTTAGGGGGAAGGTGAAACCTGCCTTAAATTCAATTTCATTTTTTTTTTAAATTGATGTTAAAAAGAAAAATGACCAGGTAGTTTGTTTCAAACTGCATCAAAATTCAGCACATATTTTATTATGTAAGACTCAGATACGTGTATGGTGTCTAATCCATGTCCGTCCTCTAATTTGTGTCAGATTGTCTAAAGAGAGAGGAGGGTGACCAATTCATGTCGCGCTGGCTGAGTGAAGAGGAAGAGAGGCGGGCTTGCCTAATCCATGTCTCCGCTGAGTGGAGAGCTAGGCAGGCACTAGACCTAAGATTGAAGACATATATATATAGGAGTGTGAGTTGTTACTTTGTGCTTTAAAACAAAGAAGAGCAATTTTGTAGTCAATTCTAGCCGAAACAAGGAGCCAATAAAGGGTTCTGAGCAAATGAGTAGAACTGGTTTTGTCGAAGAAATCTGATCCTAAAACAAGTCTGGCCGCTCTGTTCTGGACCCTCTGTAGTTTATGTATTTGACAACTAGGGAGACCAGCTAACAAAGAATTGCAATAGTCTAATGCACAAACCACTGTTTTAAGTGACTCAGAGTCAAGGTATTTCTTCATTTGATTGGTTTTTTAAGGGCGTAATTTAATATTCTAGTTATGTTGTTGATGTGATCACCCATAGCAGGGGCAAAAGCTTTTGAAGTGGCTAGAAATAGAATAAACAAAACTTAACCATATCAGAAAACAACAAAATGGGTTTACCAACTCAAATGGTATTCCTGAGAATGACAATACGAAAACGAACATCAAAATATATGCGACGTGGAAGAGATCATCATTCAAGGGACACCATGTAAGTGTAGATACATGAACGCCGAATGTTTGCTTGCAAGAAGATTGAACACAAAGCAGCTATCTACAGAGCTAGCATATAAGTAGCAAGGACAAGATCAGGCAATCACAGCCTACATCTATATATAGTACTAGTACTAGTGTAGTAGGCCTACATGTACAAGCACTGGAAACCATTTTTCAACTGGAGGAAGAAGGAAACACAACCATTTCCTCAATGGCAGAAGAAAAGTAATGATGAGAAAGATACCGATCATCACATCTACACCATCCAAACTAAGAAAAATAACCCAGTTTGGGTAGAACTTAAGCTTGACAAGCACACTATCTCTTTTCAAGAGATTCGAGTGCGATTCCTAAAACAGTATTTGGTAGACACCTGAAAGAATATGGAAATAAACTTCAACCTTCAGATATTACTATTTACTAAACTAACAAACTTAACTGGAGAAGAACTAACAGTACAATGCCAAGAACAAAAAATAAAACTATCACTCATGGTCGTGGAAGGAACTGGTCCACCATTTCTAGGAAAAAAAATGGCTTAAGCACATCAAACTACACTGGCATAATTATTAATTTGTTTCACGCAACATAAAAATATATAGAAACCATACTTTCTAATTATAACGAAATCTTCAATGAAGAAGCTGGAAAACGGAATGACAGAAATGTTCACCTTCATTTGAAATCGGATGCAAAACCAATACCAACCTTACATCCTAAGGAAGAAAATTGAGGAGGAACTTAATAGACTTGAACGTGGAGGATACATCCAGAAGACCAACACTTCTGAATGGGCAACACCCATAGTACCACTACCAGTAGCCAAAACACACGGCACTCTCAGACTTTGTGGTGACTACAAAAACACTCTGAACAAAGAGATCAAGAGAGACAAAAATGGAAGAACTTGCAGCTAAATAAGGAAACGGTAAAAAATTTTCAACAGTTGATTTTAGTCATGTCTGCACTCAGCTTTGTTCAGATGAACTGAGTCAATAAGTCACTACAATCAACACTCGCTGTGTTATCACGTTGCAAGGAAAAAGGTCTTACACTTTAACGAGAAAAGTGTGCCTTTATGAAAGATGAAAAAGATTTCCTAGGATATCGCTTTAACAAAGAAGGTCTGTCACCCCAATCAGACTCGGAGCAGATTAGAGCCATTGACGAAGCACCAGAATCAAGAAACATTCATGAACTTAAAGCTTATCTTGGTATGAACTAGGATAAACTACTTCATGTAATCAAAGTTTATGGAAAACCTATCTCATAAGCTTGCTCCATTGTATGCCCTTTTAAATAAAGGCCAAACATGCAAATGGGGAAAGGAACAGCGCCAAGTATTCCAGAACTCTCAACTCTATTGACACCAGAGATGCTACATTATGATTTAAGTAGACTTCTCACCTTGAATTGTGATGTATCACCCTATGGAGTTACATCTGCTTTCTTTGTCACATCAACACGAAGAACCGACATACCAGTCATGTACGCATCAAGATAACTTAGTGATGCATAGAAAAGATACTCACACTAGTCACAGATAGACAAAGAGGCACTAAGAATCATATTTGGAGTAACAAAATACCACAAGTACATCTTCGGCAGACATGTCACCATGAGAACAGATCACAAACTGAGCCTTTTTGGAGACGGTAAAGCTTTACTAGAAAGAGCATCATAACACATCCAACGTCATTTATTACTTTGTTTTTCCTGCAGGATTACAATTTTGAGAAAAGCTGTTGGTGTGATATGTTTCAGTTTGTATCCTTTTTTTACATGGAACAACATTCCTCCTGTGTGTCTCCTGTCTGCAAGGGTCATGCGCTTAGAACCCTTAGCCCCAATTGATTGAAAGTTCTACAATACAGAAATGGAAATACAAATGTACCAGCTGAGGATCAAACCTTTGACCTTCTGCTTGTCAAACCAGAGCACTAATTAATGCTTAAGATATCTGTAAAAAATGCAATTGTTTATTTGTTTGTTGCTTAACCTCCAGTGGCAACACTGTCAAGTCTATATTATGGATGGGCCCAAAGACTTATGTCTGACAAGTTTACATGCTGCCACACAGAGACAATACGGGGATACCATAGCTCCTGTCTCAGCCTGTCACAGTTTACTGACACCAACCCAACCATTAGTGGATGAAATCGCCAAGGCTCAAACCACGGACCTCCTGTGTCAGATGCTATTGAACCAGCGCTAATAATATTTAATTAGATCTAGATCTAACTTTCATGGATTTCCAGAAATATACCAAATGGCTGTGTCCATTTTGCCGAACAAGTTAAAACACTATCAACATCTCCGAGGCAACAGTGCTTGTAGGCCTACAATCCAAATAAACTCAGTACAGTGAGCCAATTGCAGTTACAAGCCCATAGTCACACGAAGTTAAGCCAGCATACACTGTGGTCAGCGCCTGTTTCACGTCAGTGTGTGTGTGTCTGTGTGTCTGTCTTTGTATCTCAGCTGGGCAAAATTTGACACTCTATATGAACAAGTCCAAGCATGACTTTTAACACCATCTTAGTATTCTTACCCTACATCATGGTCCATTCCTCTTCATAAACATGACTAAACACCACCTGGTTTCTAGCTCAGAAAAAGTAAAGATCTAAGAAATACAATGCTATCAAGTGCTAAAAACTGATAATTTTTCACACAATTTATTACCATGAATGTCACTTTGTATCTAAAAAGCTTTGACTCAAGTGAAATATTTTGTGTGATTGTATGAACCATATATAAACAAAAGACAAAACACTCTTGTAAACTGTATGTCTATATTTTTATTTTATAAGACCAAAGGGGATCGTGATATATAATAATATAAAGCAAGTAGGGCCTAAATGATGCTGTTACAGAATTATGGGTTATCTAAAGGAAACATTAAACTGAATTCATTTTTGAGGAACACCAATAAGAAAGAAAAAACAACAACTCATTAAAACTTATGTTGTTTACATGATATATGTATCAAAAGCAATAATATGACATATTAATCATAAACAGTTGTAGACTGCACAACTACATTGACCTAGTGCTAATGTTGGAACAAAGAAAATTATGAATATATATACTAACATGGAATATAAAATTTAAAAAGTGCTTGAAGTGCGAGTGCATACTTCAGATGCACATGAGCCGGCAAATGTCACCATCATAGTAGCAGGTGCTTTAAAATACAAATGTAATGTATTCAAATCAATCAAGATACTAAATTGTGTTATGACAGATTTAGAACTGACCAAACTACTCTGATAATAAATATTTAACAGCTTACTATACTTAATGCAGCTGTTTGATTAGTACAAAAAGTGGTGGATCTATTTTCAGTAAAATTTATATTGAACATTTAAAGAAATGTAAGTTAGAAAATTATATTCGTGATATTATTACAAATACAATTTACAAAAAAAGCTGTGAGAAGTCTAATAAAGTAGATGTAGGATTCTGGCACACACATATTGAATTGAACTATTGACAATATTTGGGTTTTGTCAAAAAGACAAAGCTAAAACACTGAAGAATTAGCTTAGAATAAGCTTGCTGAAAGTAAAATAAATGGTAATTCTCTTTAATGATATTTAAAAACATGTTTTATTCCAAACTTCCCAACTATGATGGCAACCAATAACACAAGAAATCCAGATGATAATTGTCAAATCTACACACCAAAGATAACTGCAACAATCACTAAAGCAATCATTATGGTTGAAGTCTGATAAAATATTTATTAGAAAGCACTTACATATGACAAATTTTTTATCCAATTGAATAGAATCCTCTATTCTTTTCTGATACATTCAAGTAGACATTAAATGGGTCATATTTTAAACAACAATCAGAGTTATCTATAACTGATCCACCATGACAAACCATAATATGTCCATGAGATTAAGAACCACAAAGGTAATGCAAACAACACTGAATTGTACAAAGGTTCAGGTCACTTTAGTAATTAAATAGAAAGAAAAATCCATCCACAATCAAGAAAAAAAAGTATCATATTCATGATAAAGAATGATACTTTGAACATAACTTTTAAACACAAACAAAGGTACATAATACATATTTTAATTATCCAGGTGACGTCATTGTTAAATAAATCAAGTGTTTCAAATGAGCCACAATGTTTGTAAAGTAAATATTAGGAGTCCCCATTACACTCAACTTCTTGGGCAATCCACTGGCTTGGCTGCGATTACATCAATGTGGTGACAATACCTCCTGGTCCTGCCAAGCTCGAGAAGCCCATGAGATCTGCGTCCACTTGCTGGGCACACTGCCTGCCTTCATGGATAGCCCACACCACCAGAGACTGGCCACGCCGACAATCTGCAAAGGTAACAAAAATACACATTTTGAATAGCCTACCTCTAAGAATCTTCTGTTCAAAACTTAGTTCATAAGTTGATTAAATCTCATATTTACTTTGAATAGAGGCTAGAAAGGCCCCTTACAGGGTATGCCTAACCAGATAGTCTAGAGGGACCCCAGATGGGGCATGCCTAGCCAGGTAGGCTAGAGATACTCTAGATGGGGTTTGCCTAGCCATAGACAGACCAGGAAAACGGAATTTGACAAAAAAAAAAAAAACAATAAAAACCCGGAACAATTTGTTTGGGTAAAAACACAAGACCAGTAAAAAAATGATATCTGGGACTTCCATGCCTGATGTGATTGTGACGTCATAGCTTTCTCAGATGTCGGCAAAATTTAGTCCCGTGAAAGTGGCTTAGGATATGTTTAATCTAAAGACTTTTACTGGTCTATAAGGTACTTCCCTGTGTGGTACCTTATGTAGGCTATGTGTGGTTAGTAACACCACATTAAGCTTAAACCTAGCCTTGGATCTTGACTGATGAGTCTAGGTTTCTGACTGGTCCAAAACAATGCTTTACTGTTTGATTGACGGTTACAATATATTTTGGATAACAAAGCTCGCTCCTTTTTCCCGCTGTATCCAAGTTCACCAATTCCTTGTCCCATTAACACTTTCAGTAACTTAAGCTGATTTTACCATAAGGATGGTCTTGCTGCACTACTGAAACATGTTTTAAGCCTATTAGAACATTAATTTGTAACAATGTTCTCATAAATTAATTCATTTCTGCTCTGTTATTTTGGTCCTGAAGGGTCTGTTTCAAATTTCCAAATGCCCTTCAAAATATTTGGCAGCTAGATTGCAACACAAATTAAGCACATGCGAAAAGCGGCAAACTACTAACTTAAACTTAAAGGCTGAAGTTAGTGAGCTCAGATAAAATGCTTACCACCAGCAGCATAAAGGTTGGGAATGCCTGTGTTGTACTTGCTTCTTGGAGTCTGCAGATTACCGCGGGGGTCCAGATCTAAACTCAACTCCTCAACAATGGAACGCTCTGGACCCAGAAAACCCATAGCCAGCAGTACAAGGTCACACTTGTATGTTTTCTCCGATCCTTTTTGAGACAAATAAAAAGAGCGACTAATTTCATTTACAAAAATATAATAATTAATTAAGCAAGATAAAAAGATTACAAAAAAAATGGGTTAAAGAAAAATTTTGAACCTCACAAAACAGTGATGAATCAGGTTAATTGTTCATTAATCTAATGAGTATAAACAAAGGCTATTCCCAAGTACTTTAAGAAATAGCAAAGCACAGACAGGTTTTGATTAAAATAAACCCCTTCAAAGTTACTCAAGACAACAGAACTACTTGATAAAAGATGTCTCATAGGTTTAAAAAAAAGTTAGATGAGGTAAGAGGTGAGGCAGTTTAAGGGTAAATGTGGATCATGCTATGACAGCTGTTGAGAAATTTTGGCTTTCCTGAAAGAGAAGTGGATCTGCTTGTTGTCCATGTCTAAAATTTGTCAAATAAAAGAGGTTCAGCACATCATTAAATCAGTATGTTTGAGCCATAAATACATAAAAGGACCATTTCATAAAACTGGCCTGTTTTACTTTTGAGCATATAAATAATATTCTGTGAAGAGAGGTTATTAGAGGTTGTACTCTTTTTTATAGTATAATAAAGACCACATGAAAACAGAAGCAGAAAAAGCAGATATTTGATTTAATCCAAGTAATTCATGTCCAAACATATTCAATCAACAGATTTCTATCTTAAGAATGAAAAGTTGATTAAGTAGAACCAACCGAATCACATAGGACTATTTTTCTTATTATAATAATTCCACAACTGTAAAAAAACCCAAAACAAAACTAAACTTTCTGAGAGTAAAATCTGTTTATTTCCCTCTTACCAAGATGTCATATGTACTTTAGATTTATCTGTAAAATATAACACTGAATCAACTTGGTGGTTTCATATGCAGGCCTGCCTACCTGAAAACGTCTCATTTAGGTACTTCCATAGCACAAAATAGGTATTTTTCAGGAAAAATAGGTACAAACGCAGTTTTTGTCTATTAGTTGGACCAGTAGTGTTAATCATAATACATGTACTTAGTATATGTGTATAGGGAGTGTCTATACACACTATAGATGTGTAGTGTTTCTGCCTCAATATTGCTATACACAACAACAAAACAAACAAAAAAACAACTAAAAAAACAAAAACCTTTTGTCGATTGTATAAATACTTTGGTGGTCATTTTACGGCCCCATTAGTCTTTTAAACTCTTACCCACTATAACAAAATTGATTAAGTACACTTTTCTCAAAAATTCACAGAGAGAGAGAGGGGGGCGGCGGTGAGAGAGACAGGGGGAGGGGAATAAGAATGAGAGAGGAAGAGAGAGAAGATGAAGATGAGTTTAAAAGACCGTGAAAGAATGAAATAGAAAAAGAATGTGAGAGGAGACAGAGAGACACACACACACACACACACAGATAAGTTAAAAAGCCATGAGGGAGACAGAGAGAGATAAGTTAAAGAGCGAAGAGAGGAAGAGAGGCTAGATCGAGAGAGAGAGAGAGAGAGAGAGAGAGAGAGAGAGAAAGAGAGAAGAGAGAGAAAGAGAGAGAGATGAGAGAGAGAGAGAGAGAGAGAGAGAGAGAGAGAGAGAGAGAGAGAGAGGAAATTGAGAGTCAGAAACAGAATAGGAGACCGAGAGAGAGAAAGAGAGAAGGCGATCTAGAGTCAGAAAGAGAGAAAGAGATCGAGAGCGAGAGGTCCAAAATGAGAAAAGTCCGAGAGTTTTGGTCATTTCCTTGGAAAGAAACATGATACTTTATAGCGTGTAGAGCAAAATTTGCTCAGAAACACTATTGTAAGTTATGATGTCTTTAGTGCCTATAGACTCAGCTTTGTGTATAATGTGATCTACAAAGTTCCGACAATCACGCTTTGCAATCCCGTCGCCGTATAGCATCTTCCATGTGACCCATTATCTAAATAACGAACGTCGGTACACTGGTAAAATATAAATCTAGATTCGATCTAGTTTTGCTCCAGAGTTCCATCCCAAATGCGTTGGTCATTTGGATACAGTGTAGCTCCTCAAATCGCCTTAGTAAAACCAGGTTTCTATATCAAGATCATGATGCTACTTTGAATTAGATCTACGTTAATTTTCTTGGTTGCAAAAGTACACGCGCGCATGTTTCGCAAAAGAATGTTAAACCGTAGACACCGACAACCACGTCGTAAGATGAAAATAAAACTAGGCTGATCAACTTTAAGAACAATCAGGATGATTAGCTAGCTGGAAATAACGCCAGGCCCCGGTGACTGGATGTGAAGATTGAAAGATCGGTATTAATTGGATGAATAAAAGATAACTATATTTTCAACCTGTTTCCCTCGAAGAAGATTCGTGTACGGTAAGGAGTTGTAAGTAAGGACGAAGGTCAAGGGCTGGATGTTAAGATGGTATTAATTGCACGAATAAACGATTAACTAGATCTACGTTACTTGTTTCTAAACGCATATTGAGCTCATGGTAACGCAAATCAGGATCATTACTACTACTAGCTTGACTGGGAACTGAAAGTCCAAGATAGAGAGATTGGTATGATTCGGACGAATGAACGAAAGAGAAAACAACGAGTTGGGACTGGTCGGTATCAATTAAGTTGTGACTAACCCAATCTCCATAGCAACGTATAGCAAGTACATGTATAGACAAAAAAAAAAAGAGAAAAATATTACCTATCGATAAAGTATATGAATCGTTCACACATTGTATTCCGCCCACGCACAAAACACTGGAAACTTTATTTATCTCTAGTTTCGGTTACGTGATTGAGAGGAAAATCGTAGCCGTACCTCAAATGCATGTATGTACCTTTATTGCAAAAACATCGGTGTTGCATGGATGGTTGTAAATTTTCAATATTTTTTTTAAACATATCGACGTATTTGGGTAGACAATTTTAACGAAAATAGCGAAGCGTACGGGTTGGCACCTTGGGGAGGTGTACTTTCAGTACCCTTTCGATCATCTCATACACTAAGATCTAAGAGAATAGGCTTCGATAAAGAGTGCACGTCCCTAGCTAGGCCTATGACTTAATACGTCGTCAAGACGGACTCCGATGAAATGTAAATGTAATAGGTGCGGGTCATGAGCTTTCTGCCGCGGCGTAAACGGGCTAGTCTTGGGTCTCTTGATGAGCGGAAAACAGAGGCAGATATTGAAAAAAAATCGGCGACCGAGCTGCTAATGCTATGTTGAATATCTTCACAGTTTGAAAAATCGGTACATTTCCGTGGAAATCGGGAAATCGGGATTGACGACGAAAATCGGTACGTACTGATCAAATCGGTACAAGTAGGGAGGTCTGCATATGCTACACATGTTTAATTCAACGGAGTCACATCATGTACATGTATGCAGTGAAATAAGACATTTCATTGGAAAAATAAAAAGAAGTTTTCAAATATGCAAAATATTTTATTCTTTCTTAATTGGCTAGTAGATATAATTTTGGAAAAATCCTTAAAACAGTGTGATTTTATAAGCATTGCTGGCATAATACTGCAACTCCATTGAGTTAGCCTTGAAAGAAAAAAAAAAAGACAAAAGTCTCACCTTCTACATCCTTCATTGACCAGCGGCCAGTATCATCTTTCGTCCAGTGTACCAGAGTCGTTTTCACACCAGTAACATTTCCGTTAGCATCTCCCTCAAAGTTCTGGTAGTGTTATAGTAGAAAGGCAATCTTGGACATATTACATCTTCATCCCACTTGACAAACTTATTATTATTATTTTTTTAATTATAAAAAAGTATATTTCACTGTTTTCTCTAGATCCAACGTTTTTCTGATCAGTAGGTCTATACTTGACTAACAGTCTTCAAAATTATCAATCACTAAAAGTAAAATAAAATCACACATTTTGAATTCCAAGGCCAACTTTCTATTTACAGTCTTTTTTTTTTTTACATATATTATCAAGATACATTTTTTCATGACCAATAGATTCATTTTTCCTGACCAATAATGATTTAAAATAAGAAATTGAATCTCTAAAGAAAATGAAAAATAAAAGTTTAGTTTTTCTTCAATCTTTAAATATTTTAGTATGATTTTTCTTATTTGGGGTCAGGTCAAAAGATGCCGTTTCTGAACAGGTCACTTACGGAAGCCCCTGACTAATTAAATATTCAAGGCTTTTAAATAGGGATTTAATTCATCAATAGCTTATATTCTTAATTGAAGAGACAACTAGATAGCATTTTGTCATGAGTTTAACCGTTTTTTAATTGGAAACAATGATTTCCCAATTAAGACCCAAAAACTGAGGAACGTTAGCATGAATCTACATAGGCACTTCTTTGAACACTTGCTCAGGATTGCGTAAGCATAACTTTACAAAACAAAATTGCTCTGTGGTTAGATTAGATGTTGGTGAATGTGTTAGAACCAAAAAAAAAAAAAAAATTAAACACTGCAAGTTTTTTAATTATTTTTGCAAAACAAAAATGGTCAGTCTGATGTGTGTGATGGTGTCATACATCAAGTGCCATGTTGATATCTAGATCGTCTTGTGGGATAGACGTTAAAGAAGGTTAAAACTGTGTTATTGGAGAGCTTGTACTCTACTGTACGCTTAGAAAAAATGTTTGATAGCCCCAGATTTTTTACAGAACGAAAATAGGTTTAAGAGTCACAAGATTACATCAGACACACATTCCACCTGTAGATCCATCTTTGGTTTGTAAGATTTACTATCCACTTTTTTAACAACCAGAAGAGCAGTCCTGCACATGGGATTCTTTAAGTTCACTTTCTATTTGGCTGTATGCAAGAAAAAGTAGGCTTTATGGAAGTGACACGCTAATTTCTCATGTCACGTAAGACTACATCTCAATCACATCAGACTCTTGAATTGGAATTTTAATATAATTAAATGTGTTTAAATGACTACGGTACTAACTGTGTTCACTGATTTAGATGTTTTATATAAGTCATAGTTAACTCTTTAAACCCAAGCGGCTGCAGTGTGAGACCGATACACTTCTTCAGAGAACATAGGCGGGTTTAAAACCAATTTGAGCTTAGGCCCTACTACAAATACAGTCTTGAAAAATACTTTGACTTCTCGATAATTCTTCTGAATATTTGCAAAGCCTATAGCAGATTCACAATTTCACAATTTTCGGCCTTTTTAAAAGTAGAATCTCCGTCTATGTTTTCTAAACATGAAATATGTTTTGGACATGGTCGCTGAGAATAGGCAGTTGCGATATTTTCAAATACTAAAATATCCACTCGGATGCGTCAGCTACGACATGAGAATATTGCGCAAATTGAAATACCTAAAGTAAATAAAGACTTTATAATCTAGGCCCTAGATCTTTTTATTTTACAGGTTTTTAGTACTCAATTTAGAAAAACATTAGTCATCACTCCAGGTGTGACTACCAGCGGGTCCCATACATTGAGTGCTTTTTAAATTCAGTAATTGATTTGAGAAATCTACTTTTCAGCCAACGAGTAACTGTGCTTGAAGTTAGAATGAATGCATTTATCTCACTACCTACCTCACGCAGTTGCCAACACTGCTATCAATTTCAGAAAGAACGTCGCGAAATATGATGTGCCCTCTAGATCTAAATCTAATCTATAATTCTAGATGGATAAAAGACATGATCAACCTTTTTGAGAGGAATGACAGATACTCTACCTCAATATGCAATCGTTGACATTTTCTGATACTTTAAGCATTTAAGCTTTTTCTTTCGTTATTAACATTTTATGCAGACTATTAACTATAATACATTGGCAACGATTCAACATATCGGCGTAACAGAGGGTTAGTTTGGACTTAAGCTATAAGTAACATCAGACACTAAAGTTTTTAAATAAAATAATTTTCAGGCCTCCAAATTTTTTAATTTTTTTTTAGATAGAGCTTTAATAAATTAATGTAGTACAAATTTAGTGATTTTTTAGATTGTTTTTGTAATTGTGTTTTGAAGTGTGTGACGTGATGTTGGTGGTGGCATCACATCAGACAATTATCTCTTTAGTTATCTGGACCTAGAGTATCTATTTGGGTTGTAAATCAGTTTAAAATGAATTATTACAGTCAAAACCTTTGTTAGAAGTTTGTGTCCGTTGATTCTAAGTTTATGGAAAAAAAAAAAGAAAAAATCTTATACAGAAATGTCTGATGTGACTGATATTTAACACTTTAAATTTGTGAAAAATCTGTGTTTTTTACTTCAAAATTGGTAGGCCTACATAAAGCAACAACTGCTAGATCTGCTTGTATTTTTTATTTATAGATTTAAACAAAAAAAAAAGGATTTTTGGCAATTAAACATAATATTACATGTCACATCAGTTACTTTTCCAGATCATAAAAACAGTATTTACAAGAAAATTAGACGCTATACTACATTCCCCACCATAAAAACATTCACTGAAGTCTTAATCTTCATGCTAGAAACCATTAAAAATGATTTATGCATTTCTACAATTTAGACTTCCTGTGGCACCTTTTGGCCTTTGCTCATATGTTGGGTCATTGAGTTCTCAACACCTTTTTGATTTACCCCTTTTATAAATTCTCATTCTTCAGTCCCTTGTTCAATGGCACATATTTCTCCCCTACTTGTTCTATTTGTGTCCATTATATATTGAATTATCTAAATATTAATTATTCAAAAATCAGGGTTGATTACGGCCACGAAGAAGTCAAGCTCAAATGGGGACGTGATCCCAGAGTTTTTAATGTCAAGAGCTTGGTAAGTTCTGTGTCTTATTCATCATTTTTGAATAATTAATATTTAGATAATTCAATATATAATGGACACAAATAGAACAAGTAGGGGAGAAATATGTGCCATTGAACAAGGGACTGAAGAATGAGAATTTATAAAAGGGGTAAATCAAAAAGGTGTTGAGAACTCAATGACCCAACATATGAGCAAAGGCCAAAAGGTGCCACAGGAAGTCTAAATTGTAGAAATGCATAAATCAACTACAGTTTCTTGGTTTCATCTGAAAAAAACTAGTTCACATGGTTCCTTATTGATTAGTTTGTGAATTCTTATGGACAAGTTTGTTGAATGCAATTCCTTGGCTCCATAAGTAGAAGACTGTTATATAAAATTACTGATATTGCGACAATGAAGGTAGCTGAGATGTTTTAACGTCCAACATCAGCACTTTATGGGCTATATTGTGGACGGACTCCAAAACTGACATCTGACAATTTTATGTGCTGCCACACATGAGACAGGGTGGGGATACCATGACTCCTGTCTCAGCCGGTCACATTAACTGACACCGACTCAACCAGTAGGGAGCAAAATTGCCAGGGCTCGAACCACAAACCTTTTGCGTCGGAAGCAGATGTTCTGCCTCGGGGCCGTGATAATGGAGGAATCTGAACATAGGTTCTGAAATCTGTACTAGAATTGAAAATAGTGGTTAAAGTCGTCCACAAAATAAAATAGAACTCATCTTCTTCACAAAATGTATGAATTCAAAATCTTAAACAGTATATATATAATAGGAAAAAATACGGAATTTCATAATATTCTAGTTGCATACATGTCGCAGAGAGGTGGCAATGCAGTCACAACCAGTGTCTCCTCCTCCAATGACTATCACATTCTTGTCTTTGGCTGAAATGAAGGGATTATCATTGCCCTCCTGTCGCTTTTGCCAAGACTCAAGGAAGTTCATGGCATAGTAGATGCCGTTCAATTCTCGACCTAAAAGAAAACAAACAAAATATTTATGATTCAAATAATTATTTTCTGAAGAATCTGATCTGATCATAGTCTCTGGACATAAAGAAACTAAAAAAGAAAAAAAAAAGAAAATAGAAGTTTTCCAATTTGTGTTATGAACATTTTTTTCCACATTTCAAATTCGCATAGCCTCCATATCTAAATTTATCAAAATAAACTTGTTTAAACTCAGCCCAAAAGTAAAATTTGGCTGTTTTAAGATTATTTGTTTTAAAAACAAACCAATTAATAGGATAACCTATTTCGTTAGCTTTTGATATTTTGTGAATAAAAGTAAGTAAATAGAATAGCATTGATTGATTTAAATAGTCTTCAAAGAGAAAGACTTTGAAAAGAGAATTTGGAGTAGCTAGCTGTAAAGGACTAAGATGAAAAAAAAATAATGGCAGCACAGACTTTCAACTTTTGTTCTTTCTACCATTTTTTTAATGTTCCTGACTACATTTTACCTGGAATAGGGAGGTCTCGAGGCCAAGTGGCTCCCAGAGCACAAACCACAGCATCATTTTCATCCATGATAGATTTGGCAGTGACATCCTTGCCCACATCAATGTTGGTCTTGAATGTAATGCCTTCTCTTTCCAAGATGTCCACACGTCGCTTCACAACCTGACATTTGAAATTTAGGCTACATTAATTACAAACAAGGTAACAGAGTTCACTCTTTCAGGCATCTTTTTTTGTAAGAATTATGCCCATAAATTTGTCTTCCATGCCTAATTTGTTTGCTTCTGTGTTCAGTTTTGACAAGCTTTAATGTTGCAAATGGAGATCTAGGTGTAATTAAAAGCAATAGGCTTAATTTTTTCTTTTAAACATTTATTTCTTCCTCTATATTAAAACACTTGTTTTAGCAATTTATTCACTGGGCGATCAAAGCACTGTAAAAATTTATTACAAGAATATTGAAAATTTAGTATTTAGTTCATGTTGAAGAATGCATTATTTGTTTATATTTCTTTTGCCTTCCTTTAGACCTGTTTAGTTAAGATTACCCAACTGCCATTGAATAATACACATAAAGTGATTATCTTCTTCTAAGCACCTGCGCTTAAAATTATGTGCTTAATCTGAACCAGTACCCAAATTTTTAATGCTATGTCCTCTTGTCAATATAGAACTTACAGATGAATAAAAAGAGCCAAATCAAATTGTATGGTAGCTTTAAGTTTAACAAAAGTTGACTAGAGAAACATTAAAGAGGTCAGTGAAATGGCAATTTAGGAAAAAAAAAAAGAACTTTATACATAAAAACTGATGACGGAATTATTGCAAAGAAAGGGAAATATCAGATGAGGATTTTGCGGTGTCCTCCACTCTTAAAATTTTTTAAACCAAACTGCGGCTGATAAAATCATAGCCTGGCTGTCCACGCTGCAACTCAGGCTTGCCATCATTCAAGTGAAGCATTCTACTTAGGAGGCGGTGACACCAGAATGGCATTACTTTACTAAAGAAGGGCGTGGCTTGGGATTCTCTTACAGTCCAATAATCCGCCTCATTAGCCGATCTAATCAGCTTTTGACAGTTCTTGGGTAAAGATGTAATATCTCATTACATTAAATTTCCCCTTGCTCTATACTGTATGTAAAATTAAACAACCTTTTATTTTCTTCTATCCATATCACATGCAGCATTCTTTTATTTTGTTGTTTACATGTTTAAATATAACTGTTAACATTTAAAAAAAAAACTTAGTTGAGGTGAGAAATATTAGCATTTATTGAAAAAAATTAAAACGAAAAACTGAATCAAATATAGCATTTTGATCTCATGAAGATAAATCATCATTGTTGAAAAAAAACAACTAACCCTCTTGTCCAGTTTCATGGTAGGTATGCCATACGTCAACAATCCACCAATACGATCATTGCGCTCAAACACAGTCACCAGATGGCCAGCCTTGTAAATGAAAATAAACATTCATCATTTAAAGAATCAACATGTTATACAGATCTAAACAGTGAAATAATTTTCACAAAAGGCGAAACTAAATTTTTATCTTTGAACGAAGCAAGAAGGCAATAAGTGAATAACCTATTTTTTTATTAAATTGTATTCAACTTTGGCATTCCAACTTAAAATAGCGTTAAAGAGCATCGCTCGGCCTTTTGATTTTTTTGTGTCAAATGGTTTCTTACTTCATAGACAGATATTTAAAAGACTCTACAAATGTGTATTAGAATCCGAGCAGTTGTATTAACATTTGCATTTTCCTTGAATCTATTTATATCATCACCTTACTTTCTCCCCTTATGATCTATAATCTATTATAGATGGCTGACAACTGAAAGTATGTTAAAACTGTTCACAAATCGACAAATCGAGCTACCAATGGAATGCAGTGTACCTCTGCTCTGTAATTACCTTATTCAGTTGAGCGGCGCAGGCCAAGCCAGAGGGCCCACTACCAATGATGGCCACTTTTTTGCCTGTGCGTGTGCTTGGCACCAGTGGCCTCACCCAGCCATGCTCATAGCCATGATCAATGATTGCATTTTCAATATTCTTTATGGTCACTGCTGGTGAGTTTATACCCAGCACACAAGAACCCTGTTGTAGAACAAAAGAAGGTTGTAAAAACTAATTAAATAGAGGGAAGTGATTATAAGATTGAGGCCTGAAGTTGCATAGTTTTTCATACTCATAGCTCCTACATGAACACCAATATGACTTTGTTTCTTTCCCGTTTCTTCAATGCAACTCAAACTAAGAGCAATAAATCAAAGCATTCTCTAAATATCTATCATGACTAAATCCTTTTAAGTATTCACACAACAAGTAATTTCCACCACTTATCTAAAGGGGTGATTTTGAAACAAGACTTTCAAATTTTCAGGTACTTACTTAAAACTAAAAATTCAACAGCTACCTTTCTGGGTTAACCCCCCTAAGTCTCAAGAAAGTTCCTAAATAGCAAAACTCATCAGTTCTATTCCAAGAACTGCATTATAATGACAATATTATATGTCTAACTGACCTCGCAGGGGGCAGGACAGACCCTTCCAGTAAATTCTGGGAAATTGTTGGTCTGATGAAGATAGTCCAAAGCCAGCTTCCATTCGTTCTATAGAGGAAAAGTAAAAATACAAATAGAAATAATTCAGACTTAAACTAACTAAGAAATAAGTAGAACTTTGTGTAGAACATCTGATTGCATAAAGACATACAATGAAGTGATTGATGAGATGACTATTAAAATCAGTGTTGTTTATGACCTTCATAATAGTGTTATGATGATGATCATGATCATGGGAGCGATGAAGGAATAATTTTGAATAGATGGCGGTGAGAGAAAAAGCCCCCCTCCCCCCTTCCCCCCCCCTATACCAAACCGTACACATCTCATCTTATATTGAAAATGTACACCCCAAAAAGAAAATATCACTAAAAATATATAAGCATAATGGTGCATTTGCTTACTTTAAAGACCAGATTATTCCACTTGGGGATGAGGTTGCCTAGAGGACAGCCATGGTCCGATTGACAAAATGGTACACCACAGTCCATGCACCTAAAAAAGGATAAATATATTTGCAAATAAAAAGTTGAAAAAATAAAGTAAGCTTAAGATTAAAGGTTAAATTATAAGGCTCTTTTAAAATCAATATAGGGCCTACAACAAAGTGAAAAAAAGAGATCATGTTCTATTATAAATAAACCAGAAAGATAAACTGAAAAATCCCCTAGAATGCTGCATTAAAAAATCAATAGAAACCTGGCCTTAAATTCAAACAAAAACAAAAACAAAGAAGAAGAAAAACAACAACAAAAAAAGGATAGATCACTGGAGTTTTTTTTACCTGGCAGCTTGGACACGCAGGCCTTCCTTGACCTTCTTATGGTTAAAGATTTCTTTCCAATCTTTCTGTCTGTCTGAGCCATCTCTATACTGGCAAGTGGCACGTTTGTATTTGACAAATCCCCTTAAGAAAAAAAATCAAAGGTAAACTCTATGATGAGTAACAACATTACAATAATGAATCCTAAGAAAGGGCAAAAAAACCCAAACATTCTCCCACCCTCAAATCCTCAAATAATTTAGCTTAAGAAATAGTTTTTAGTAAAATTAAGTATCCATGGCAGTTCAACCCTGCTGAACTACTTGATGAACGTTAAATTATCAGGTTCCCACCTAAATTTCTATTTTTATTATGTTTTTCACATAAAAATGTCATGGTATCAGTATTTTATGAGATAACTATATGGCAAATAAACAAGAGTTTAAGGTGGTGAAATCCACTAAAATAATAAATGCATTATTGGTATTAGGATTCTTTTTCATTACTTTGAAGCAAGATGAACATCTCCTCAAACAGCTAATGTCATGTGATGGCAATTTCACTACCAACCTGGTCTTGTCTAGAACTGCATCCAGCACCTTGTCCTCTTGTGTTGTGTTGCGAATAGCATCTTCTATGTCTCCAATAGTTTTGTCATTGACTTTTTGGTTGTCCTAAGACATATTTGAAATAATAATAAGGGATTAATATTTCTTCAGTATTTTCCAAGAGTCGAATTACAAAAAGAAAGAAAAAGGCGGTGGAGGTGTTGGCTCTGTTCTTCCTTTGGGCCACATTTCAATTTCAAGTTCTTCTGTGAATTAAATGAGATACCATTGAGGGAAATTTTTATATTTAAAAGAAAAAAGCAACAAAAACAGAAACAACAACAAAAACTAACCCAGAACAAACCCTAACTGTTTCAAAGGAGAACAAAAACAACCAATAGAAGTATGTTTTTCACTTTGCCTATCCTATAAGCATCAAATATACCTTGCATCTATGCAAGATTTTGGACAATATAATGATGAGTAAGAAAAAAAAAGGAGCTTGTCTTTCCAAAATAAGATACTTCTACGATCCATGTCCACATAAGGAAAACAAATTGCACGAACTAGGAAGAAACAGAGTTAGAAAGAGTATCGAGCAACATAAGATTTTTACATGCCAGGAATTAAGGAAAAGATGGCCATCATACATCATAGAACTCCTGAATACATAAACATTTTAAAGTAGAATTAAAGCAACTTAATATAAAAAAATCTATAGCGCATAATGAGTATTGCTAATGCTATGTCTGTTTCAAAATTTTTAACAGCTAGTTTCTCTGAGAGAAAAAAAAAGATGAGAAATTAATATGCATGGCACAGCCCAAAAATTAGAGTAAAGAAAGATATCTTAAGTTCTAATGTACAAGAAACTGATGAACGCTCATGGATGCATTACAAAAAAATAATAGCATCAGCCTAAAAAAAAATGCCAAGAGCATTGTGTTAACAAGCTAAGACTACTCACATCTTCGTCCTGAAGTTTATTTATCATGTCTTCGGCATACACGTTGGAGAGAGAGTTTATTCTGTGCATTCCAGTATTTGGCACCCCCAGGAGATTGTTAGCACCATTGGCAACGATATTTGCCTTAGCCTCTTGCTCTTTCTTCAGGGCTGCCTCCTCAGCTGCTGTCTCCTTGAGGGCTCGCTGGTACTCGAAGGGGAATACCTGTAACAGACAGGGATGCAATCAGTTTTATCTCAATTTGTTTGAAAAATATTACACTTATTGACTCCCCATACAAATTTACTTAAGTTGAAATGCTATCTGATCAAATCAATGAATGACATTGTTTAAAGATTAAGTTTGGACTGACAGAAATTAATAAATATATAAAAGGAACTTTAAAAAAAATAGTTTGGTAAGACTTAAAAATATGCTTTACCTTCACAAACTCCTTTTGCTCTGTCTCCCAGTTGTCCAGAATAAATTTGGCCACAGTTGAACCTGTTTCTTTCTGGAAATCTGCAAGAATATCATAAAGGTAGTCCAAGTCTTCCTTCAATTCCAAAGGCAGCAGTTCAACTGACTCGGGGTTGACCCGCTCTTTGAACTTCTTCAGTCTGAAAGTAAAATGGAGATAGAAAATTAGGTGGCGATCAACCGCAATACTTAATTGCAATTAAAAATGTATGGGTATCTATCATAAAAAAAAAAAAAGTTAAAATAAAGCCTAAAAAAACACATTGAAAGAAATTATTTAAATATATAAGCACAAACATTAAGAGAGGCAATTTTTTAAAACTCTAGCAATGGCTTTTCTCAACCAAATAATATTTTTTTAAAGTAAAACTCATTACAAAATAGTATGGTTTATATAAAAGAAAAAGTAAATATTTCACATCTTGAAACTCGAGGCACAGATTGTGAAAGGAAATATATCTGAACCATCCCTCAATTTGTTAATAATTTACAGCACAATAAAAGAAAAAGCCAGAAAAAAATTACAATAGAAGAAGAACAAAGACGCTTACTTGTCATATACATATGCAATGCCACCTGACATGCCCGCAGCAAAGTTACGGCCAGTTAGACCCAGAACCACTGCGCGGCCTCCAGTCATGTACTCACATCCGTGGTCACCACAACCCTGGACAGAGTCAAAATCAGAGTTTAAGTTAGTTAACATGAATGTGTCATCACCGTCAGTAGTTGACAGTGTTACTCCAGTAACCTCTCATTGACTAACAACAGCAAAACAAAAATACTTCTTAGAAGCTCCAATCTGATAAACAGTTTCTACATTTAGGACTTAGTACTTTTATAAAACACTGCTCCAAAATCTAACACTTTCTTTGGTTTGGTAACTGTTATGCAAAACAAATTTTGCAAATACATAAGAAAGTTCACGCTGAATGAGTTCATTAGTTTATTTCACCTGGTAGTTTTTTCTTTCACCAAATTTGGATGAAATTTGTATATACCTCAACAACAGCAGTAGCCCCTGAGTTGCGCACACAGAACCTCTCAGCCGCCTGACCTCTGAAGTAAGCTCTGCCTGTGGTGGCACCGTACAGGCACACATTGCCCACCACAATGTTTTCCTCAGACTTGAAGGATGGGGATATATCTGGTGGCGGCGTCACCACAACCTCACCACCAGACAGACACTGTAAGTGAAAAATAAAGGTTGACAAGTAGTTTCTTTTGCAAGGTACATCACTAAGCACATTGTTCAGGACAAAAGTATGATTTTACAATTCACTATACACTGCACTATAGCCAGACATTATGGATTATCCAAATTTACTGTAAATTTGACAAATCTTCTTCAGTCATAGACTTATGAGAGCGAAGAATTTTATTCGCATGAAAATATAGTTTCTTTCATAACAAGATGGAAATAATAAAAAAATGCTTGGCAGTACCTGACTGTAAAAAAAGCCTACTTCTCACCTTGCAGACATAGTCATTTGCATCACCTTCCAAGCGGACATTGACTCCTTTGGCCAGGAAAGCACAAAAACTCTGACCACCTGAGCCTTTCAAATTTATCTGAATAGACTTGGCAGGAAGGCCATCTTCGGCAGTACGCCTGTATGGAAAAAAAAAAGCCAAAAGTCATTATGAATAAAAAACAAAACAAAAAAATCAAATTGTGAAAGATTAAGATGGAGCATACTTTTCACATTTTTCAGAGAAGGTTATAAATCAATTTTTTTGTTTTGATACATCATTCTTGGAAAAAAAAAAATTGGTGAGATATCTGAATATTCTCTTGACTACATTATCTAACTGAATTGACGATCTCAACAATAATGGTTGTTTCTCATAACAGAGAAATCGAAATAAATACCCCCCCCCCCCCCCCAAGTATAACTTAATTAAAAAAAATGTTAGCTCAAGGAGATTTATTCTTCTAGTTAGTGTATACCTCATGTTTATTTTGTTAAGATCATAATATCAAATTGCCATGTTTTTTGATGAAACTCAATGCATTTTCACATTGTTACAGTCATAATATCAAATTACCATGTTTTTTTTATGAAACAATGCATTTTCACAACACTTAATCAAAGCTTACTTGGAAATTTCATTGCTAAGAGTTGCTCCAAATGTACGGTCTTCATTGCAAATGGTTAAATTTATTGTCACGCTCTTGCTTTTTCCATCAAGTACATCTTTGGCTAGCTCAATTACTTTTTGGTCCTGAAAAAGTTGATTTGAGAATTATTTATAGAGAATTACTTAAGTTGAGATAATTAAAAAGATATATGCATTAAACCTATAAATATATACAGAAATTGCATGAAGGAAACTATAGATAAAAGAGTGGTCCTTAGCCTTAAATCAACTCACAACTGCTTCAAGTTAATGTCCAGAGTTAAGAAGGAAAATGATTAGGCCTATTACTTGTAGAGAGTCATTATTTTTTCTCTTAACAAATTATTTTTGTACTGTACAAAGGAGAGATTACAGAAAATGCAACAGAAAATAGTGCAGAAAAAAAATTAATGGGTGAAAGAAATAGAAGACAAAGAGTATGAGAGCAACTAGAAGGCTGAAAGAAATCAAGCATTTCCTCACTAAGCGCTTCTCAGGTTCAAAATTCTGTTTGACAGATCCTCCCTTGATGTTGGTGTTGGGACGCAGTTCAAGAGCACTGGTCAAGATTTTGCTGAAGTCAAGAAGCTCAGCCTTGGTGTTATCACCAGGTGGCTTGAACTGGACTTTATCTGTACGACCAATCATTTCCTGGAAGGTGCGGAAGCCCATATCTGCCATCAGGGCACGAACCTGTGAAAGTTGAGATAAATGCAACATATATTTCTATCATCACCTTAGTAAAATTATTATTTATAAGACATGCATACTTAGGTATACTCAGTGCTTTGAGACACAGACTTAATGACTAAATTTAAAAGAACATTACAAGGTCTTATTTTGTAAATTTTCTATTACTAGCAGTATTCTTTTCCTCTCATCCGTTTCAGTTAAATGAAGATTGACAAATAAAAATAAATAGTATCCTTTTAGACTTATTTAATTAATACATTATATTAGTATTCAAAATCCTAAACCTGAAATCAGCATAAATAATAATAAATCTTGATAAATTATGTCCCCCCAACGATTGCTTTCCATCTACAGTTTGATAAAACTATTTTCATGACAGAAACACAATGACCTGATTTTCAAAACTAACTAATTATTAATTTATGGATTAGTAAAATGTTGCCATTATCACTTGCTTTGTAATACTCTTGATAATTCCTTCTGCATACTTCTATAATTTTACAGGAAGGCGAACTGGGGCAGGTGGTAGAGCTTTGGTATTCCAATTGGGAGGTCCCTGGTTCAAATCTAATGATTGCACAAATTTAGTCGTCCAATTTTGTCATCTACTGGTTGGGTCAGTGTCAGTATAATGCATAATGTGACTCTCAGAGAGGAGTCCAGGTATCCCTGCACATAAAATTGTCAGACATTAGTTTTGGAATTCGCCAATAGTCTGTATATTGCTGACGTTGGATGTTGGCAATGAACTTAATCAATAATTTTACAACTGTATCAACTTAGTTTCTTTTGGTGTTAATGAATCTAAACATTTCTCCCAACTTTACCTCCTCAGCAATCAGGAACAAGTAGTTCACAACATACTCAGGCTTGCCAGCAAACTTCTTCCTCAGCTCTGGATCCTGAAAACATGATGAAGTTGTTTATTTCATGCAAAAACAAACCTATTTATTGCATCAACAGATAGAGAATGATAGTTATCTTTAAACAACCTCAAAATTTCGTCAGAAAGTATGTTTTTCTCCATACCATTTTAACAATTTTGCTCAATGCGTAACAGTTTATTTTCATAAATCTGAAAAATGACTGCATATTAAAGTTTTAAAAAAGTACATGACAAAGGAGAGAAAATAATTTATGAATGAAAAAAAATAACATATCGTGTGTCTTTTTTAGAACAAGCAAACCAATATAGTACCTGTGTACAGATCCCCACTGGGCATGTATTGAGATGGCATTTACGCATCATGGTGCAGCCTAATGCAATGAGGGGTGCTGTGCTAAAGCCAACCTCATCTGCTCCAAGCAAGGCAGCCATTACAACGTCTCTGCCTGTAATGAGGAAAGAAAAACAAAAAGATCTGTGAACATGCAGAATAAATATATGTCACTGAGAATTTAAGTTAAGAAAGATAAAAAAAGATAAATCAATAGCTGAAACTATAATAACATTCACAACAGAATGTATGCAATGTATAGACCTTATCCATTCCCAAGGCCTGTGTGAGTAACAGTTAGCTGTGCTGTGAATGATAAGCAGGAGAGGCATCATCCTGCTTATGATTTGCAGGAAACCAAGGAGATAAACTAATCAAAGATCCCATTACAATTATGTCATATTAGGATAATATGCTCCAATAAATGGGGTTGTGAGTGAGTGAGTTTGTTTTTACAGCACAGTAATGGCTATATTTTGCCAATGATGTCCTAAGACAGTTAATACATTTATACTCGCAGAAATGGCGACTCCTTTATCTCTATATGGTAAAAGCATAAAAATGAATGAATGGACACAAGAAATTTTCGCACCTGTCCTAATTTGACCATCCGCTTGAAGCACCACTCTGGAGCGCAGATTGTTCATGGTCAGCACCTGGTGGGTCTCTGACAAGCCAAGCTCCCATGGGAGTCCAGCATTTTTTATACCAGTCCAACTGCTGGCACCAGTGCCTCCATCATGTCCTGAGATGACAATGTGCTCAGCTTTGCCCTTAGGAAATATTTCACAATTATATAATAGAAATTGGTATATAATTAACTTGTTTGTTTCTAACTGTTGAAAAAAATAATTTTTTTTTTGAATTTTGAAGAATTGTAAATCATGCATTCATGTTTCTCTATATTAAAAAAAAGATTATCATAATCGTAGCCTAAACTATTTTACATTGAGGAAATCATAATTAAGTACTATTTTTAAACTCAAAGTCTTACTTTTTTTCTCATAAAAAGTAAATAATTAAACGCAAAGAAAGTTTTAAAGATCTATTTAAAAATTGCCATGTGATGATATTCACCTTGGCTACCCCGGAGGCAATGATGCCAACTCCAGTCTCTGAGACAAGCTTAACACTGATGCGTGCCTGTGGACTGGCTGCCTTCAAATCATAGATAAGCTGCAATAAAACAAAGAAACAAAAAAAAAATCAAGGATGATTAAAGTAAGTTAAACAATAACAAATTTGCCAAAAAAAATTAGATAACTAGTAGGTGAAGACTAGTGAGAATTTGGAAAGCTCAAAATGATGACGAAATATTTTTATAAGGAAAATAGTGCTTTTAGATAACTTTACAGAGAGGCATAGGGTAACAAAATTCCCAGCTCAAATTTTTTTCTGCACTAGGTAATATAATTATACCAATGTGAGAAAAACACTTGGGGACATGACAAAAATAGGATGTTAAAGAAAAGTTAATACTGAACCCAAAACTTATTATTAGACCTACATTGTTCTGAAACAAAAGAATAACCATTTTCAAGATCCAGAGCATGGCTGATAAATCACAAAACTGTAAATGTCTAGAATATCTCACAAAACTTTACAAAAAGAAATTACCTCGGCAAGGTTTTATGAACAAGATGCCCATATAAAATCAGAGAGAAAATCTGACTTTGACCATCCACATTTGTCAAACATATTATTTTATGTCTTTAACTAAAACACTGGTTATATCCATCTTTGAAAATTGAGATCTGCTTATCTCACCTGTGCAAGATCCTCAATGGAATAAATGTCGTGATGAGGAGGTGGACTGATCAGACCCACACCTGGAATAGAATGCCTGGTCTTGGCAATTTCTTTTGTTACCTGAAACCAAAATATGCAAAAACAGGACTGAATTGAGTTTTCATTTTAAAGGAGACAAAGCTCCTGTTTTATAATTTTTTTCCTTAAATAAATATAATCTTCCAAAATGGCAATTGCTTGGATAACATTTTGAGATAACACTTTCAAAAAAAAAAAAAGAAACACTAAATTACTTTCACATTTTCAAACACTTTATTACAATTAATTGTCTGTGAAATCACTGACAAACATTGTTAAATAAGCAAAGTTATTAAATATTATATGAAAAATGGTCTTTTTTACAACATTACCTTTGGAAACTTTGCAGCAAAAAAGCAGCGACATGAGCTGATAAACATTAAGTGTCTTACCTTGTAGCCAGGCAGTTCTCCACCCTCTCCTGGTTTGGCTCCTTGAGCCATTTTAATCTGCAGCTCATCAGCATGGGTGAGGTATGAGCTTGTTACACCGAAACGACCAGAGGCCACCTAGTACATGTCAGGTCAAAAGAGAATTTGATTAGTATACCAAGTCAATCAATAAACTAAATAAGCTAAATAACATTGGTCAACTTCATAACAGGTTTTGCCTTGTTTGGTCTACTACATAATTTAAGTTCAGCAGTGACTGAAAGTCTATAGTCATCTCTTAAACAAGGCATTAGGAAATAATTGATTCCTTTAATGCTATCGACAAATTTCATAGAATAAATTGATTTTCATATTCTTTAAAACCCCTGCTGAGAGCAGTCTCTGGTCTTACTTTTGGCTCTAAAAATAATATGTCCTTAGAATTATTAATAAATAGTAACATTTACAGAGACAGTTCTACTGAACGAACAAACTTGTCTGTTCCATTGATATCTATATCTTTATGTTACTAAGTAACTCCACAAAAGCTTGCAAAAAGGAATTAATATCTAACATGATCTAGAAAATAGCCCTGGTATGAAATAACTAATTGGATTAATTCAAATATATTATAGACATTAATCTTAGGAAAAGGCCATCAAACTCTGTTCTCAGACTGTGCCTACCTGCTTGATACGAGAGCGAGTGTTGAACTCTGGATCCTTGTTGTTGAGGTACCTCTCGGGATCTTCTCCTCCCTCACCAGTGTTACTCTTAGCTCCAATACGATTCATACTGATGGCCAAAGTGGTGTGAGCTTCGATAGATAGGCTACCAAAGCTCATGGCACCTATCAACAAGAGAACAACATACATAAAAGTGCATATGAAAGTCTGTTTCAATATCAGATTCTATGATAGAGCCGTTTTATTCAATGAAATTTCTATCTCTTTCATGCAAAACAATGAACGTTCCAACAACTCACTGTTACTCAAACATGGTCTACATCTTAAACAAAAGGGACTTCATTTTAAAATACTTCTTTTGTGTGCATAGGGTTAAAAAATAAGGGTTTATGAAAAGTCAATTGACAACAAATTAATCCCAAAAAGCAAATTAAGTAAGATAATATAAAAGGTTCAAGTAGAGGAATAAACTTTTTTTTATGTCAGTTTCAGTGCAATACTATAAGAAAAGATTAAAAAAAAACAACAACTTAATAAATGATTTGAGAGAAATAGTACCTAGAACATTCTATGTACTGTACATACAATGGACAAGCTTACCTGTACAGAACCGCTTAACAATATTCTTCGCTTCTTCCACCTCAGAAATGTCCAAAGGTTTGTTGGCGAGCCGCAGCGTACACTGACCTCTTAGTGTGCAAGTCTGGGAACTTGCCCACGCAGATTCAGCAAATTTTTCATACGCGTTCTTGCTATTGGAGGTGGCTGCATCCTAGACAGAGTGGATGATCATTCAGATAATTATTCAAAAGCTGACTGAGATGAGGCAAAGGCAAATCTTATAAAATGGGAAGGTCCAACGTCTAATACTAAAGATTGTAAAATAAGCAAAAAAAGCAAAAAACCTGTTTCAAATTCAAAACTAAGTTTCTATAAGTTTAAAAAATTCTTTTAAAATAGCTATTTCACATCTTTTGCATTATACCAGTGAGCAAACTTGAGATTCAAGAACATTCAAAAGTGATTTAACATTTCCAGCAACATATATTTTGTGTCATTTAATAGAATAATTAATATGATCATGATCATGTTTTAAACAAGTTAGGAGACATAATAAGGATTAGGTTGAATGATATAAGAGACATAGAGACCTGCAGATTGGCAATAGTGAGGGGATCGTTCATGTGTTTCTCCCCACCAGACCTCCAGTGATAGGTACCTTTGTTCATCACCAGCTGGTTGTCGGCACCGTGCCAGGCATAGGCTAGGTTGTGCCTATTCAGGGCCTGCAGAAAGAAACAGCCATTCGAGTGACTTCAGATAATACAGTAGGACCCGCTAAATTGAAAAATTTCTGGTGAACACATCTTTTCCCCATCATCCCAATTTCCAAAGTTCACTCTATAAGTCCATTATCCCTTACTCATAGAACTATAGAACTATGTATGAGAGAGAGAGAGAGAGAGAGAGAGAGAGAGAGAGAGAGAGAGAGAGAGAGAGAGAGAGAGAGAGAGAGAGAGAGAGAGAGAGAGAGAGAGAGAGAGAGAGAGAGAGAGAGACAGACAGACAGACAGAGAGTACAGAACATTATTTTTAGCAAGTTTACATATATTAAAGAGATAGTATACACATGATATAAGTCAAAGTGTATCAAAACAGCCAATACTGCGTACGTACATCACCAGGGGTCATAACTGAAAGCACATTTACAAACGAAAAATGTTTGAGATGCAGGTAAGAGTTTGAAACAAGTAACTGACAGGGCTTTAACAATATAGCCTATATAGTGCTGATGTTGGACGATGAACCATCTCAACTTAACTCAGGGCTTTAAAAATTTAAGCTATAGAAGTATTGGACACAGTATAATAAATAGCTTAGGTTTACTGTACAAGAAGTTCACAAATCACGGATTGTGAGAACTGCATCTCCTTCCTTATTCTTCACTACTAAGTTTGCGGATTAATAGCAAAAATGTTTAATTAGAAAGCTAACGGTAATAGCAGAAGTTTCAATCTAAACAGTATTGGCATAAAAAGCAGGAGGGGAAAGAAGAAGAGGAGAAAATTAGAAAACAAAGATTTAAAGAAGTGTGACAGGAGAAGAGAAGGGAGAAGAAAGGTCGAGATAAAAGATAATAGTGGTCGTTGGGTTGCTCCATCGATTTTGACAGTAAAATAAAGATATAAATGAAAAGTTAGTAGCCTATTATACATATAAAAACAAGAACTTAAATAAACTTATGGGATGCTATTAAATGTGGAACTGCTGTGTGCAAGTAGAATTTGTAACACTGTTAACCAAGCATACTCTCTTACAGGAGTCACAAATAAACACTGCTAAGTGTCACTGAAGTCTTTGAAATCACCACATGTTAATTTATTCATTAGTTGTAAAAGACACACGTTTCTCATGTATAAATTAATAAATGATTGCCCTCAACACCTATACACAATAAAGATGACTGAATTTTTTCCCCATTTAAGTGAGTAATATTTCCAGATTTCATGATGACTATAGAAAATATTATATTCCCCAGCATATTTTCCAACTTTGGGAAAATTCCCTACTTCACAGGTGCAACTGTATTATTGGAAATATTTAATTTTAGGTCAAAGCAAAAAAAAAAATCTAATCAAAATGATTTTTTTTTTAAATAAGAAAAGAAAGAATGAGACAGAGAGATATCAAGATTAGTTTTTCTTTGATTAAATAAAAACAATATATAAAGATTAGATTCTTGATGTCATTTGTCTGAAAAAAATTTCTTTCTTAATTAAAAAGGTCAGGTGTAAAAATATTTCATTACCTCCTTGGCAAGGATTTCAAAGGTGACACCACCAATTCTGGATGAGGATCCTGTAAAGCACATGTCCATCACCTCTTTGTGCAAGCCAACAGCCTCAAAGATTTGAGCACCCTGAAGAAAGAAAAACGCGGTGGGTAAAATAAATTAAACAATATGGTTATACCAAAGGTTTTTATATGAAACCTCTGCAGCCTCTACTTCTTCAAGATTTCAACATTTTATGTCAAATTAATTTATTAAAAATCCACAAAACACCTGAGAACCAAAGATGTCTCTGGTCTTGCACAATTGTGTGAACTGTTACTGTCTTATTCTAGTACTTCTAAGTTTAACATCTACAAAAAACATTTTTAAATGACAAAACACAGAAACATTTGCATGAAAAGAGTCAACCGGTAATGTTTCAAGCTCTAGTTCAAGAAAATACATTTGTACTGAGGTAGACAAGTTCCCTCTCTTTGTTTTTTCAAAGTTACAAAAATACAACAGCAAGCAAACATCAATCAATGTTGCACCTTGTAGCTGTGCAGTGTCGAGATGCCCATCTTAGCCATCACTTTGGAGATGCCTCTGGCTGTGGCTGCTCTATAGTTCAGGTATATAGAACGGTCAGTTAGTTTCTCGTCAATCAGACCTTGAGTCCTTAAGCGTCTCAGGAGTTCGAATGTCAAATATGGACAAATTGCATCAACCCCAAAACCAAGCAGTGTGCAGAAATGGTGAATCTCTCTGAAAACACGAACAAAATCATATTGAGAGTAGAAAATTGATAAATTAAATATAGTAATAATATATATAATTATTTAGTGGATGATTGAAAACAGTAAAAATTTTTCTGTAAAAATAATCCTAGTAAAAAAACAACAGACATGTTTTTACATTTAGTTTTCTGAAGACCTGTCTCTTTAAACTCAATTTAAAAAGAAAAACAAAACGGCATCAACAGATTTTTGTGAACTTGTCAATTTTGAGCTCATTAAGCGTTTCAAAACTTAGGGTCACAAACCTGGCTTCGCCGGTCTCCACAATGAGTGCAACCTTCATTCTAAGTTTTTGCTCTATCAGGTAATGATGCACTGCACCCACTGCCAAAAGAGAGCTATGGGGGAAAAAAAGGTTTAATATAAACTTTAAGTGGTCGAATAATTGTGATAAAAGGTTGTGCATGAAATTTTAAGCTCATAAAAATGGTTCAAACTTAGGTTGCATAAGACATTAATCACCAACCAAAAAAATATTTGCAACAAATCTGTCTCAAAACTAGTTTCTACTTTTTTTTTTCTAATGCAATTTCTTAAATCATATAAGAATGATAAGTTGATAATTCAAAGCTGTTTGGTAAAATACTCCATGAACCATTTTGACTTTTCTTTCCTTTCATGCTCTTTTAAAAAATGTCAAATGCACTTATCTAATTCTCCAATATAATTACGCTGAAACTATTAAAAATATTTAAATTCTTTAAATATGGTAACTAACACAGTATTGAGTAAAACTACATTTCTATCCTATTTGTTTACCTGACAGGCACGAAATGTTCACTAGCCTTGCGGTCACTGAGGATGATCATCTTGTAACCAGATCGAGCGGCTTCTGCACTCTCCTCACAAATTCTAGTCAGAGCTTTCTTCAGCCCACTGGGCCCATCCAGCATTGGGAAGATCATATCCACCTGCTTGGCCTATAGAGAAATAGAGGCTGAGTTATGATCTTTTATAGCTCAGAGAGTTTGAGTAAAGTAGAATACTTAACATTACTGCAGATAAGATAAACTTTTTGGTGTCATATATACAGCAGTGCCTGCAGTGCATTTGAACAATTTTCAAAATATCATGAAAAAATCCTGAATGATTAGTTTGATCTGTAGACAAGTGTATCACCATGGTTCATCCCAATTTTTAATGAATTTTCAAGGAATATTTATTTTTGCTTTTAAAAAGTTTGCATCATACTCTGGCTTGGGTATCATCAAGAGAGAACGGCCTGATTAAAAAAAACAACAGAAAAATGAAACAGTAGTTAGAAAGCTTCTGAAGGTAGAATCAAACGGTGCAGAACGTATATCATTCATTAGTTTTAAAAGAAACAATAATTATGTTAACATTAACTTAACAAAAATTATTATGTTAAAGAAAAGCATATAACTAATAAATGAAAAATGTCAAAAATCTAAATGGATAAAGAGATGCAGAGAAGGATGGAGAAAAAAGTCAGTCCTAGAGAAATTAAAATTCAATCGAGCAGAAAATTAAACATGCTAAAATAAAGATAGAAAAAAATCATTAAGAGAGAAGAAAAGTTGGAAAATTGAACAAACCAAGTTTAAAAACCTTTAAAAATTAACGGATATTCAAGACAGGCACTCACGCGGAAAGCCATATGCAAAGCTTTATTGCATTTCACTTACATTCCAGCCCTTGTAGTCGATGTATCTGAGCATCTCCATGTCTGGAAGTGAGAGAATTGGCTGCTCCAGCCACAGGCGCTGGCACTGCTCTGGTCCAGGCTCCAGAATGTTGTACTCAGGTCCCACAGGGCAGGCCTGGTAACAACAACAAAAAAGTGAGATAAGTCATTATATTTGGATTGATGCTCGTTTCTTCCTAACATCTGGTTACAGGCTATATCCCTTGCCGATTAAAGATAAAGAAAAGAAGAAAAAAAAAGAATGCAATCACAAAGCTAAAGCTAGCTTGCAACTTATAGATAGGAAAAAAAACAGCAAGACAATAAACAAAGGTGATTTGGATGGGTGAAAAATACCCACACACTCTATGGCACCCACTTACCTTGCCTCAAAGATACCAGTAAAAACAGCTATATCAATTAATAAAAGAATATTTGGAAGATTTCTTATCTACTTACCAAAGACATAACAATCTTTTCCCTGAATGGATCAATTGGTGGGTTTGTGACTTGAGCAAACAACTGCTTGAAGTAGTGGAACATCAGTGGATTGAAGGTTGATAGACATGCTAGGGGTGCGTCATTTCCCATGGAGCCTAAAGCCTCTTTCCTAGGAAACAAAGTATTTGAAATTTAACTTTATAGCAGTAATAATCTTGGTCATAAAAAGATTTATAAGAAAGATATAAAAAGGACAGGTAACAAATGAAAAATCAATTTTATATGAAACACTGAAACTAACTACACACATATGCAACTATAGACACTAATCATGCCTGATACTTAAAGCTACACATAAAACGTTTTAAGGAGAACTAGAAGAAGATCAACTT
Source organism: Elysia chlorotica (assembly GCA_003991915.1). Classification (NCBI taxonomy): domain Eukaryota; kingdom Metazoa; phylum Mollusca; class Gastropoda; family Plakobranchidae; genus Elysia; species Elysia chlorotica. Next base: position 45,070 of record RQTK01001315.1, read on the forward strand.
GAAATGGAATGCACATCTAACTAATGAAAAAATAACTTGTAAAAGTGTTTAGGGCTTGCTTCATCCAGCATATTAAAAACTCATAAGTTAATGTGTAACTGATAAAATGCCAAATGCTATAAAAATTCATTCCGTAAATTACAAAACAACTTACTTGTCTCTGACCATGGGCAAGATGAGTCTATTCATTTCATCCATGGTGTAGGAGTAGAGTGAGAGCCGAGGGTCTGCTTCGATACAGTTACCCACTGCTGCTTGGCGGAGAGCAATCTCAGACACCTGGAAGTGATCCTGCTGCTCCTCGTAGACTTTTCTCAGTTCATTCATTGTCATCACGTGCTGGAGGATGACACAGACAATCATATATCTGAATTTCAGCTCAAATTATATTTTCTCTTACTCACTCTTTCCTTAGATGCAGATCAACTATCTACCTAGTATCAGAATTTAAGTAAGCTAGTTTGGAATGTCCTGTTAAAAAAAAACAAAAAACAACTTTTCACATATTGAAAACAGCTGAAATAAAATTCATAGGAAAAAAATAAAATTGATTTCAGTTTTCTTGATGTTTTTAGTGTGATGAGCTGGCTGCAACATGAATCATATTAAATATTGTATAAATTTAAAGACAGTTTTAGCTCTATATTGCAGACTAAAATACCTCAAGCCACTCTGCACATGGTCTCAGCTGCGCAAGGTTATTCTTGAGATCCTCATCTTTTATGAAAAGTTTCTTTTCTGTGTCCACTAATAACATACGGCCTGGCTTCAGTCGACCCTGATGCAAATCAATAGGACATTTACATTAATATGACGTTCAAGAAAAAGATTATACAAAATCATACAAATTATTTGTGTTCGGTAAATATTAAAGGCATAAAAAACAACAACAAGAAAACTACATCAATTTGTAACAATACACATTTTAATGTAAAAGAACTTGGTTTAGTGATAGAGACCTCATAGTGGCAATATATTTAACCAATAAAATGCATCTTTCACACTTGACCAAAATTAGTAACATGATTCAAATACACTTTTGTTTTCAATTGTATTGGACACCACAATACTTTTTCTCATAACAAAAAAAAAAAAAGAAAAAAAATAAAGAAAAAAGAAGGAAAATGTTTACTAATAAATTTCTTTTCTTTTAACATATATACAAATTTGTCCGAAACATTCTCCTATAAAATCTGCCCCGCTTTTTTTTTTTTAACAAAAATATTCCTCACCTTTTGAACGACCTCGCTGGGCTGCCTGTCTGTGACACCAACCTCACTAGACATGTACATGAAGTTGTCACTGGTCACATAAAAGCGAGATGGTCGGAGACCGTTACGATCCAAGATAGCCCCAATGTAACGTCCATCAGTGAAGGTCAGCAAAGCTGCAGAGAAATATTGAAAATGTATCTATTTGTTGAGATGGATCAGTTGGGGACAGATGTCATTGCTTAAAAGCCAGTAAAAATTATATATATATTTTTACTAAAAACACAAAAAATTCTCAACACAGAGATTATTCTTAAAGAGAATATTTGAAAGAAAAAAAACAACAAGATGACTTCTAACAAAACAAATAAAAACCAAGCAAACAAACAACAACAAAAGAAACGAAAATGCAAATTAAAGTTCAAGTTAAAAAAAAATAGTTTGAGGGAAAAGGTTAATAATGAATTGCATTGAAAAGGTGAGTAACATTGTTAGGGTCACATAGGTAAATAAAGCCAATAGAGACATTATTTACGTGATGTAAAAGTGTTAACAAATTTTACCAGGGCCATCCCAGGGTTCCATTGAAAAAGCATTCCACCGATAGTAGTCCTTTTTCTCTTTTGACATTGTGACATCATTCTGCCAAGCCTCTGGTACCATGGTCATGATAGCCTAGAAAATAAAGAACAAACAGCTTTTAGCAATATTCCTACAGTCATGAGAATGATTAGACATTGCATCAAAGTGAAAATACAGTATAGATAGGAACTAACTTATCCAGTTAACGAAAATAGATAAGGAATGCACATGGGCCCTGGATTTAAAGGGGCAATGTAGATTTCCACATTTTTCAGGTACAGATGATCTTGACATCAGGAAAAGTACTAAAATATAGCAGTTGATGTGCTGAGTGCCGTTAAAACAGATGTCCCTCTAAAAATAAACCAACACACGTGTGGCACATTAATCTAGTTAACAAACAGATAGGGAATGCACATAAATGCTCAAGCTATATGGGCTTCTAGATATACACACTTTTTATCTGCAGATGATTGTGAGCTTAGGAAATGTCCTAAAACAAAAAAAAATCAAATCAAACAAGAAAAAAAACAAAAGATATAGGCTACGGATTTATGGGTGATATGGCACTCCCTTAGATAAAAGCTGTTGTACAACGGCATTACCTCTGGAAGTTCCCGTCCTCCAGCCATACACAGGAACTCTAGCACGTTGTCCACACAGCCGGAGTCGGACATGCCGTTCTCGATGACCGGGTAGAGTTTTTGAAGCTCGTCACCTAACTTGGAGCTGGACATGACACCTTCTCGAGCTGTCATCAGATTTTTGTTACCACGAAGAGTGTTAATCTCACCATTGTGGGCCAACATTCTAACACAATCAAGAGAGATAAAGTAAATGTTACAATTGGTAAATAAGCTGAAATTTATTAATTCCATATAACATTGTGTTTTCAATTTATCATGACTCAGCTATTGGATTACATTTTCATAGTGAATAATCTTGTGATCAGGCGGCATCCTGAACTGATTTGTGCAAAAAAACTACCCATGTCAAATACACTCAGGATGGTGGTACAGCAGCTTACTGTGCTTGTTGTCTCTTTCTACCAAGTTTTTAAGGTTAAATTTTGTAAATCAATCTTTATCCCACTGAAAATCCTGTGACAAATCAAAGCAAATCAAGTATAATAACAAACCCACACCCCAGAAAAACAACCAACCTTTTCAAAGTTTTCTGTTAAAGCAAACTGGATTAAAGAATCTTTCTTTCTGCTTTCCCCCTAAGATTTAGAACACAGAATGAGAAAAATCCTGTGGCTAGCCCTACTGATCGTGAAAATATTTTAAACATCTTTGTTTCTTTAAAATCGAGGCCTATAGCTTTGTGCAATTTTACAAAATTAATGCTTTATCTGTCCATAAAATAGATGTAAAACGTGTAGGTCAATTATTATTATTTCTTTAGTAACCCAATGGTAATGAATGCAGGGAATATCCCAAGGCTGAAGTCCAAAAGCAGTTTAACATCTCACTCTAAGCACACTAGGCACTCCTGTAGGTTAAGCAAGGCAACAACCACCTTATGTGACATTGTATCCGTGGGAACAAAAAGTTTGGGCTGAAGGAAGATCAAGACCCAATCTAATCAGGAGCCTCCTAACTTTCTTAGTGGAGTGTCGTGGTGGTTGTAACAATAGCTTGTAGCATTGTTAAAATACTCAGACCAATTACAAAGGGCCTATACATGTGATTGTCAATGTTAAAGACCGAGATCGCACGGGCTGGAGCCTGAGGTGATATAATTGAAGCGTCGTTTTATGATCTGCAAAGTTATAGTCAGAAGTGGAATTAATTCGCCATGAAAATTCTACAAAGAAAATAGAGTAATGTATGAAATACTTTAAGCAAGACATGTGCTCAACTCCCCCAATCAGCAAGGTGGGGCTGCATCCACATGCCAGATCAAAAGGTAAAATAGTTGAATGTGCCCACTGAGTTGCCATCTTCATTTACAAATTATATAGTTAGTTACAGCAGAAAGCAAAAGTAAATAAATATCTCATAAGCGCTTGTCGTCTGACCTCTGTGAGTATGAAGATGTGGTGGCTTAATGTACAGCTTCTGACTGGGTGATCCCCGATCTGGACCCCATTTTATCCCTGTTTGAGCAGCCTTGTTCCCTACTCCTTGAGTAGGTGCTAATAATTTATAATCATTAATGTGATCATCTTAGACAGATGACTTGGTGTCCCTGCTAAGCACTTAAAGTTTTAAGAAGTGATTCTGTTGACCCATCCAAAACAAACCCTTGCTGCTGAGGATTGATGTTAAGAAACAAACTAAACCAAACAAAATCAAACAAACAAACCAACCAACCTACAAACTAACAAACTAACCTCTGTGGGTGAGCCCGCTCCCAGCTGGGGAAAGTGTTGGTTGAGAAACGACTGTGAACCAGAGCCAGATGAGTCTCATAGGTGGGATCAGCGAGGTCTGAGAAATATTTCCACAGCTGTGAAGTATTGAGCTGACCCTGCAAAGTGAAAATTATCTCATAAATTGAATTGGAATACCACAAACCCTTGTAAAGATTATGAAGGCTGGACTGAGGGCAACACAACAAAGTTATGAATTATGAGTAAAAAAAAACTCCCAATGCCATCGTTCACAAACAAAGATAACCCCCCCCCCCCCAAAAAAAAAAAACACAAAAAAACAAACAAAAAAACAACAAAACAAAACAACAACAACAACAAAATAATTTGGTTACTAATATTATTATATAATAACTTCTTCACCGATATAGAATGGTTTTTGGGCAGAGAAAAACGTGTAGGCCTACTCCTTTTTAATGGCTTTTCTTTTTTAAAGGATTCTTAGAGGATTTTCTTGATTTGTATTATCATTTTTAATATTATTTCTTAATCTTAAGAAAATCAAATAATGAGGATACTGATTAAATCTACTTGATTCATAAAAAATAACATCTTATTTCAAAGGCAGTAGTGAATAAAAAGTTATGAGAATAATTTACCTTGTAAACAACAGTGCTGCGGTTAAGACTGCAGATGTAAAAGCGCAGCTGTTGCTCTGGGATGTGGTGAGTTGCATACTTGCGTAGCAGATACACCTATGAAAAAAAAGTGATGAGGACAACAATGGTGTACTTAATCAGCATACTCTTTCTTTAAAATTGCTAGGATGCTAAGATGAAAGTTTAAGTTACCCAGAATGTAACCCGACACTCCAAATCATGCAGCATCAAATTTGTTAATTAGAGTTTGTTGAATATTGAGCATAATTATTATTGAACTTTAAGAATTATGCCTATGGTTTTCAAACCTGTAGGGCAAAATTGCAAAGTACATTTCCTTCTTACCTGTTTGTTGAAGTCTTCACAGCCTCCTCCAGTCCCGGGTACCACAAACACCTACGAGATTAAAAAATAGACATAACATAATCTCAAGAATGAAAGTAACAATCTCAAGAATGAAAATAAATTGATAGGCGAGTATATTGCCAGATGTTGTTTGATGACTTAGAAAAGAACAGCAATAATGATGCTAATAACATGAAGAAAAGAGCATAAAATACAGATATTTGTCATGCATATTACCATAGGTGGGAATTCCAACAAGTGAATTTTTCCAAACTTATACAAAAGAATCTGAGTGGCACAAGGCAGATATACAATAGATCATGGATGGCACTATCAGCAAATAATGATTGTATTTGTTGACACTTGCGCACCAAAAACTAAATTGGCCTGAACATTTTTCAGGATAAAGATTCCCACCTATGTACAGTTCTGTATGATGCCTCATACAGTGGGTCAAGGTATCAAAACATTAAGATTTTGTGAGTCAAGGGATTTTTCTAATTGGTTCTAAGTAGTAAAGCCAATATTATTTTCATAACTCGAAGTTGAAGCAAAAGCAGAATCTTTTTTATGCTCTTCACAGATATCCCTAATGACATGCTATACATGATATTTGTATTATTTCCATTCTTTGTAAAATTTACTTCTTTGAAAAAAATAATCCATTTTTTTTCATCACAAGAGACAATTCAAATGTAAAATTGATTAAAAAAGAAAGAGAGTAAAGTAAATTACTGGTGATGTGACAAACCGCAGTCTCATCTCACAATTTTGCGGCCTATGTATAGATTTGACCTCGTGATCAAGTGTGGGGTGCCAAGGAAGTCATCCTGTCACCAGTAGCTCACACACACCTCGGATTTGAACCCAGTCGCCACCCCCGCGCAGCTGTGCTGAGTAAGTTGGTGGTGATGGTGAATGAGATGGATTGAGGAAGCGATCGGGCACAGCTAGAGGCCACACTCACTGAAATAGCAGCATGAATTGGCGTAGCGGAAAGCCCACTCTTAAGGGGGCCTCACAGATAGCGTAGACTTAACAGGGGTAAAAAAGCTTTGGAAAAGCTGATATATAGATGTTGAAATAATTGGAAAGCATTAACAAGACAGATGAGAAGCGATAAAATAAGATTTTATAGAGATATGGCTTCTCCAAATTAGGGAAGCTTATGCCTTCAGGCCCAAAACAGTATAGATCTGACGAGAAAAGGCGATGTTGTTCAAATCTGCACCAGAAAGTCCTTGCTATGGGCATATAGATAGATAGATAGGTATGCACATATGAATAAAGAGAGACAGAGACAGAGACAGAAATAAATAAACAGGCAAAGGCAAACAGTGATTGGGAATAGAAAGAGGTGAACATAGTAGCAGAAAAAAGAATTTGGTACATGGGTTTGAAGCAGGAAAAGGAGAGGCAAGCTTAATTCACTTGTAGAAGTTTTGACAAAATAAATAAAAACTCCATGCAAATCATTAAGGTAATAAAAAGAATCTATAGCAATTTACAATCCAAACAAAACATTTATACTTTATTTTAACACAACCGTAATAATGATAATAATAACATCATATGTACTTCTCATACAGCTCTATATGAAAGAAATACAATGGTGCATAAAACTCTTTCAACAGGCCTTGAACTAGGATCATTTTAATTAAAAAAAAATCAACCCCTATATTTTACAGGCATATAGGCCTATGAATAATTTCAACCTAAAAAACTATGGATATAAATGAGTAGAAAATGACATATTACTTGGTAAAAATATTTATGAGTAGAACAAGAGTTTATTCTACAACAATACATACATCAGTATCATTTAACAATTGTATCATGAACTGACATTCCAATCATTATTAGTTTAAAATCTTCCCATCTCCTATACTATTTATGGAATGCACAAAAAACAGAAAAAAAGCAATGTCATGATTGACATTTCATACTTACTTTGGCAAAAAATATATTTTATTAATGGGTAATTAAATTTTTTCTGAATGTACAAACCTGTCGCATGAGAGGCTCCTGGGTCCTGGCAACTTCCCCAATAACGTCGCTATTTACAGGCACAGTGCGCCATGTCAGAATCTGAAGGGGGTGAGGATTGTACAATTGTATTGTTCGTTATTAATATAAAACCTCATAGGCGGATCCTGAAACTAACATCTAGCAATTCTACACAAATAGATAGAGTTGAAATACCAGGACTTTATGTCTAAGTTGGTCATATTATACTGACACCCACCTACTGTGAACAAGGTGGTACAAATGACAGGCTAACACCCTTTTGTGACTTGCTTTAAAAATAGAAAATAAACATTTTTGTTCCCCAAAGACTTGTGATATTTATCAAACATCAAACTGCGTGATATGCAATATCTGAAATGTAACATGCTTTAAAATTCTGCCACTGTTTGTTTCTGTCATTTCTGGTAATAATTCTTGAACATTCCTTTAATCAAATCAATAAGTACAAAAATAGTGCTACAGGCTTACATATATGCTAAGATGCATTAGAGTTTATTCTGTATTAATTGCATAAAGGATACAAGGTTCATACAGATTATTTTTTTAGTTCTCACCTCAGACTCTATATGCTACTGCTCTGATTGATAATATATGGCAATTATTCTATTTGACTTTAGCCAAATGAATGTTAAAGTCTACCTCCTCAATAACATCATTCACAATTCACTAAAAATTTGCCAGATGAAGCTCTGCCCCATACGACTTAAATTAAAAGTCAGAAAAATATATGCTACTAAATCAAGAGAACGTAATCAAGTATGTCAGAGAAAAAAAGGGAAACAAAGAGAACAACTTAATAACTAAAACAAAACAAAGAGACGAATCAATTTTAGGCGTGAAAATTCAAATAAAAAACTGAACGTTCTGAGAGAATAATTTTGTGACTCATCTGACCTGAATTTTAAAATCAGCTGCAATCTTCTCAAAAGCTGCTTCGGCCTTTGGGGCAGTTTTTTTGTCCAGGAACAGAATACCAGTGGCATATTTGCCGGGCTCTGGTAGCTCAACAGGTGGGCTCGCCTCGCTGAGGATAATCATGCAATTGACAGAATTAACCAAAAAAAAAAAATGATGAAAAAAAAAGATGAAATTGTAAACCAAAACGCAATCGTTCTCAATAAAGTTCCCCTTAATATGCAAAGGAAGGACATTTGAGTAATGATAAAATCGGCTTCCAGATGGTTTGGTCCATGCTTTGGACTGCCAAGCAGAGGTATGCGGTTCGATTCTTGGCTGGTGCTCTTGCCTCTATTAGACAAGTTTCAGAAGACAAGTGGACAGATTTGATTTTACTGTGTTAATGACAATGGGTAACAAATAAAGGTCTTTGGCAAACAGTCCACTGAAAATTTGAAAAAAAAGGAGAAAAAGCAAGTATTTTTTTTTTCAAGCTTTTGGAACACTGAAACTCTTTGCTTTGAAATGCAAAATAATTATGTGTTTGTAAATTCTATAAATAGTCTTAATTAGTTTTAATTATTCCTATTGATGCGTCAGGTGTAAAACTATTCATCTTATATGATTATAGGTTGAGACCACGTTCTTTGAACGAGAAAAAAAATCATTTAGTAAAGTCGTATTGAATGAGCATGATTACATAGAGAGTAATCCTGGATCAGACACCAAAAATTAGCTTAATATTCCAGAAACAATTGTTAATTCGGCAAAAAGCGCATACGATTAAAACAGTTTTGGTAATATAGTAGGCCCTATACTGAATAGTAATGCGGGATCGGAAACAAATGAACACAATTATTCAATACAGATCAGACGGACGGCAGTTTATATAGGCCTACACACTGTAATCCTAAGTATGTAGGCCCTAGTGTACAAAACCACTATAAAACATTTCTGATGTACACACTTAATAATTAGAGTATTTTGTGTCAAAATCTTGCAATACGCACTAGATCTGTATGTGTTTTTGTTCTAATACAACCATTATTCAATAGAATTCCCGCAGGGCGCGAAATTCTTTCCAAGATTAACGTTTTCTAGGTCTCAAGAAAATATAACATACAATGTGAAATATCATATTGGGATATATGCAGCGCTTACGTTTATTCTTAGGATAGAAATACGATACTAATTTATAGTGCAGATAGCATAATTTCGAGAGGAAAGCTATAGTTCGTATGGAATTATACGATACACATACGATTATATATTTGCTGTTACTGTTAGGAAAAAAAGTTAAAAAAACATAAGGCCTACGTCCCGGAGTAGAACCAAACAGTCAAAAAGACTGGCCTATACCTGCGATTATGGTGTATGAACCTAAATGTATACTAAATCTGAGAAGGGAAACCAAATGTGTTGATTATAAAGTTACAGAGACGAAAACTCAGCAAGTTAAAAAGTATTTGCCCGGGCCTAGTATTATAGGGCCTACACATTTTTATACTAGACTTTTCAAGGAGCATATTGAAACTAGGCCTAACGTAATAAGAATACAACACCACCCAAGTCACAGTTCTATAATTATTAGCTGTTTCTTATACATGTATATTATTTTTTTTTAACCCCAGCCTCTCTCAGTTTGATGAACATGCATTCGGAAGCTAGCATAGTCCCGCGGGGGCTACTCTCTTATTAATATAGATATTACAGAAATCCATTTTTTTATTTGACGTAAGCAAAAGTCATTAAAGTTTATCATAAGAATTATGTTATAAAATCAATGCAACGTTCCCGTATATACGATATATCTGCAGCATGTTCTGCCTGTTTGTAACTAAAGGTCAGCTAACAAGTTTCGCCTCGTCTTATCTTCCTTAAAAAATCATAGAGCAGATTGGCTCTCAGGGCTCACCCACCTGAGCTTCTTGGCATAAAAGGAATGGGGGATGCCCGTGAGGACACCAGCACCATCTCCAGAGTCGTTGTCGCAGCCACAGGCACCGCGGTGCTCCATGCGCTCCAGCATCACCTGGGACTCGCGCAGCACCTGGTGGGGGGAAACAAGAGACAAGGCTTGATATTGAACTGATTAAGATGATTATATGCTGTTCATTAACATAGAATCTTCCCTAGCCTGAGAGGGGAAAACAGGAAGAACATGAAAAGCTTTTTTTTTCAAAAACATTGGTTAAGGTAATGGGATAATTATAGTATTCTCGTTAATACAGGCAATGCCTTGCGTCTGGTGGTATGGAGGGGGATTAAGTGACTGGATCAGAATATTAAACTGAATTCCCCTATATAAAGCAGATGGTTAGATCCACGTGTCTGCTGGTCTGTTCAATTCGCCATTCTCCGTTTTATCCAGTCTTGTTTATTTAAAGATCATTGCTAGCAACTGGTATATTTCGCGCACAAGTCGTAAGACCAAAACCTAGTAATGTAACGTGTCGCTACACAGACCGAGAGGGGAAAGCAGGACTTTCGTCATTCACCTGTATCTGTAAATGAGATACACGCAGCCTGGAGGAAACAAGGCGGCCTGATCTTGATTTGAACCTGGGACCTCATGGCTAAAAGTCAGTCACTCTAGGGATTGAGCTACCACGTCCCCCACCTGCCAATTGTTGTTTGATCTGCTTGTTCCTCTATTATCTCTGGGCTCCTAAACTCAAATATCAAACATTGAACATCAGCGAATAGGCGCACCCTTTATGGGAAAATAGGATCAGACTTCGTAAGGAATTTAATCAACTACCATCTTACGTTGGGTGATAGAATAACTAAGGTGCCATAACATAACTATATCCTTAATCAACTACCATCTTACGTTGGGTGACAGAATAACTAAGGTGCCATAACATAACTATATCCTTCATCAACTACACTCTTACGTTGGGTGATAGAATAACTAAGATGCCATAACATAACTATATCCTTCATCAACTACACTCTTACGTTGGGTGACAGAATAACTAAGGTGCCATAACATAACTATATCCTTCATCAACTACCATCTTACGTTGGGTGACAGAATAACTAAGGTGCCATAACATAACTATATCCCTAGTCAAAACAATCGTATTCTTCGAATGTTCATTATGCGCATTTTTTGTAAAGAACACTGCACTGACCCTTAAACATTTATTCATGATGACTAGGACAGAATGTCATTGAAACAGTTGTGCAAGCATTTCTTCCGTCACAAACATTATTCTGCCAATATGTATTGCAATCATAAAACACCCAAAAGTCTCTAGGACTATTATGCGGATACAAATACATCTCAACTACCCAAGAAAGAGGGAAAACCAAGACATAACGGGCGATTTTCTAAAACTAATCCGTTTTTAAATTGTTGTAACTGATAACAAAACCTACTACATAAATCACACAAAAGTCCATTTAAGTCTAGCTTCAATTTATGACTACCGGTATTCCAATTAATCTTTTGAGTTTAAAAAACAAAAACATTTTTGTTTGTTTGATGAGAATGTTTTATTTTAAAAAAAAAAAGAGAAAGAGACTGTTTCTGGTCATACCAGTGCGACCGAAGAATAGCATATTTAATCTTACTTTGGATTCTACCTACTGGCTGATCCATCTTCGAAAAAATCTAATAGAAACGATCAAATGACAGGAAAGCACAATTATTAATATTATTTGGATTCCTCGCTCCCAAGAAAAGTCGATATTTTCCTTTGTAGATTTTTAATAACTTAATAGCTTTTATGGATTTCGTTCAAAGAAATGGCATAAATTCTAAACAGCAGCGACATTTTTTGTTCTTTCGTTTTAAATGCTTAGAATTGATTTAGTTACCGCTATTTCGATTCCCCTATGAATCTTTAGGAAATATACAGATGAAGAAAACGTCTAAAGGTATTTTGTTACAGATTTGATAAATCATGCTCCCTTCGGGATACGAATGATCAGTTGTGATATAGAGTTCAAAATTGGATCTTCTCTTGAACCAAGTTAGAATAAAATAATAATGGTAATTTGGTAGATAGCAGCAATATGAGGCGGATCATTGCGTAGTCGACTGTAAAAGTGTTCTTGTAATTATTTAGGTCTCCACGAAAAGTCTTGTAAAAACATTTTCTGCAGATCACCAAAGTGCATAAATCTTTTATCAATTTGCAGTTATGAACATACTCTACCTCTCCATACCCACATTTAACTTGTTTTTTCCCCCTCTTCTATTGGTTTCGCATGCTTCTTCATTTTCACCCATACTTTCATCCATATTTATCATCACCATCATCTCTCCCTTCTCTTCTTTCTCTCCTCCTCACCACTATCTTCTTCTTTTCCCCTTTATCTCCTCCTCCTCCTCCTCCTCCTCCTCCTCCTCCTCCTATTCCTCCTCTTTTCTTCTTTCTTCGTCTAGTTCGTCTCCTTACCATATCCATGTGCATAAAAAATTCTCTTTGGTAGTGATAAAAACTACCAGTTTAGCCTGGAATTAACAAACTTTATAATATTTTTTCCAAACAAACAGGCAAAAAAAAAGCACAAAAACCCAACATCAAACAACAAACCATATCCCTTTCAACTGATTAAAATTTCTCAAACACCCACATTAGGCGTACCTTTTTTTGCGCTCGACTGTGTCCCCTATGAAAAGACGGCAAGTATATGAGGATGTTTTAGAAGCTTTCAGCATCGATTTTTCAAGTTTCTGCTGATGGAAACCACTCTCGGCGAGATTTAAATCACAGATTCAGTGTATAGAGCTTTCCAGATGAAAACGTATGTTGACACAATCACCAGCAGACAGCATTATTTTCATGGAAACCACAAACGGTCTCCTTTAAAAACAACTTGTTTTAAGACATAACATTAAAAAGTCCAAACGATATATATATATATATATATATATATATATATATACACACACACCTTTTTGACAATAAGACGACAATAAAGTGTCAATTCTTTATATTATGTACATCAGAGGAAAATAAGCTCTGGGAATCAATAACGACTCTTCTCTCTAACCCATCCCGCTTGCCCGACACCTACGCACTTTCGATACAAACCAGACACGACGGTTAGCAAATAGGTCGAGTTAGCTGAGGAGCTATTATTAATCTATGTATTTCGAAATAATGTCAGAAAATCTACATTTTTTGTTTTACTATCATTTTAAAAATAAAAAATAAAAATAATTTGAAGCGAAAGGTAATCTTTGAAATCAATATAAGAGAGTGGAGGTAATAGATTGGATTAATGAATATATTAAAAATGCCAAAATTTTCACGTCACATAAACAGCTTTTTTCTCTAGTATTGAAATGGGTCATGAAACGGAAGAGCCTATTTTTATATTTTGGATAGTTTGAATCAAATACATATAAATCATTGTTATACAAAATATAATTAAAAAAAAAAATAACAACAAGGAAAATAGAAGAGCTATCCTTGAAATTATGTTATCAGATTTGTAATTTTGAAGATTTCTCATACCTTGTTCAAAAATTTAAACACTGTAAAATCGAAAAAATTAACATGTTGAGTTGGTTTAACGTCCAACATCAGCACTATATGGGCTATATTTATTACATATTAAATGCCGGCCTAGCGCTTCAGGATTTAATAGGAAGTACATTGAAATGGGGGACGACTTTGTCATGAATCAAGAAGTTAAATAATAGCAAAACACACATCCAACCCACATGATTTTGAAAGGATAAGGAAGTGGTTTAGACAATAACATTACTGTGCGCCTTAAACTAAATCATGAAGAGATAAAACGGAGACTGCTGACTTTGTCCTAAACCCAGAAGTTGATTGTCAGATTAAAAAAAAAACACACACACAATGAACAAGGAGACTTAACTGAAGATAGCATGAAAAGAGAATGCGGAGACTAACTTGCAAACTTCTCCAAACCAACCATCGAACGACGGGGCATACTTGAAAAGATGAAAACGTTAAAATGGTAAAAAAAAATGCCCCCCCCCCCCTCCATACGCACACACATTTTTTTAGAAACCAACCATCCATTTTCCAAATCCCAGTTGGTCGAGTATAATGAACTTTGGATGTAAAATTTACAAAAGTTATTATAAAATATTGCACACAGGATTCGTTTGTTTTAATGTTACGACCGCAGCATCTGCTCTTGGCATTATTTTAGACGCTTGGGGAGGTAAGGATGCTTTTAGTTGACAAGTGAAAATTTAAAAGAAATCCTACAGGCAAATCAATTATTAACGAATAGATCTATAAAAATCCCATTTTCCTTTCACCTGGTTTATGCGCTGAATTCTTCTATTAAACGGACGATCTAAATGTCTGTCGGTATCTCTCTTTCGCAATCTTTCTTATTTTAGGAATTTTGTGATTGAATAGTCAAAATGTCTGAGGGCCTTTCTCTTTAAATGTCTTATCGATCTAAGTCACTACTTCTCTCTCTCTCTCTCTCTCTCTCTCTCTCTCTCTCTCTCTCTCTCTCTCTCTCTCTCTCTCCACACACACACACACACACACACACATGTCCCTTTATAACATCGCCCACTTTATCCCCTTGTTTGTTCACTTATGAAGAATGATCAAGAGGCGAGAAATCTTATAAGGACCCAATAACTAGACTAAAAATAAACAGGGGGCTTCTCGTCAATAAAAAAACACTCCAAACACTGCTAGCAGCACTTGGAGATCGCAAGTTCGATGGCGAACTGGTTATTTAGCAAACCACCTCTAGACCATCACTAAGTTCTGTTTATAGTAATCGGATTCTCCTAGAACCTCCGGCAAAGTCGAAACCATATCGCAGCCTCACAACATAATAGAAACTCACTAAAAGAAGTCAACAGCAAGGCTACACACTTTCATGCAGAATTGTTTTTAAGTTTATCTTTCCGATACGGCACCTTATTTCTCTCTCTTTCATAAAGTACCCTATTATTTTTTTATGTCCAGGGTTATCCCAAAAGATTTACCTCTACTTTAGGGCTCGCCAAGACAAGTTTCAGGATCTATATCATTCTAAAAATACCGACAGCATGCTCTGCTTCAGAGGACAGAATATGTACTTATAGAATTAAGGGGTGCGTTCCTTTGCACGCTACTGTTTGTATTCGGATTCACTTTATTCCGTCTTTTTCTTTTAACCCCACTTATCACCGTAATGTTCTTGTTTTTTGCTTTACTCCTTTTCTGCTTCCCTCTATCCATTAAGCTTTCTTTTCTCAAACTCAAAGATGAATTATATTTTGTGTAGAAACGGGCCCTCAACCTTGCGTAATTTCTATTATAAAATACTAGCTAAGTTGCTTTTTTGTGTTTTTTTGTTGTGTTTCTTTATTTTTGTTATCCCTTGCCCACGCCTTGTGATTCCAATAAGAATAATCGTAATACCACGTTTAACTCATGAATCTCAAACAAATCCTTTAAATCCCTTAAATCCAACCAACACAGTTGAGCTGATGCCATCGTAAATCGCCTGTACCCCCCCCCCCCCCCCCCACACACACAAAAACCACCAAGTGACGCCCCTTAACCCCCTTGAAATTAATACTACTAAAACGTGTTTTATTCCTCCCAAGAATATCCAAAGTTCCTCTCAAGTCCTGAGGCATAGATATCCTCAAGCCTGTACTGTCAGTAGCTCGGTACAGACCAGATGCTTGTGACAGGGATTTCCCTAACCTTACAGGCAGAGAAGGCTCATCTGGGCTAAAGGGGCCCTCAAGTATGGACCCAATAAACAGGCATTCGGTTCAGTACTGAAAGAATGCTTTTTCTACCGTCACGGGAGCAAACGAGCAACGTTGCACATGCCAATAATTCGCAGGTATATCAATTTCATACGTCATGTATCTCATAATACCGATAAACGGTCCGAAAATAAATGAATCAATAAAATAACACTCAATTAATGTTTAGATGTAAGTAAAATGTGCGGTTCAAACTTAAAAAAAAAAAAAAAAAATTTGTTTTAGAATATGACTTTTAATATCATCACAATCATCATCCGCAGCAGCATAATCATCATCACTATTCCAATGCTATCATCAAGATCTATTATTTTTCTCCATTTATAACAATTTTGGGGGGGAAATGAGGGGTAAGGGGGGGGGGGTATATACGCCTGAACGAAAAAGTTTCAACATTGATGCTGGTTGTAAAATTATGCTGATCATGCTCTTATGCTAATGGAAAAGAAACGTAGAAGGTGAAGGACTGTCGTAAACTCGGTAAATGATAAAAATATCTCATGCGGAAAAAAATATTTAAAAGTCATGGTCGTATACTTCAAGGCCGGAATAAACTTCACTGGACTTTGAGTGCTGAATTAATACCACTTTCTCATACCTTTACTTAAAAGATAGCTATAAAGAAAAGTTATAGTTGGGTTGGTTTAATGTCCAAGGTCAGCACAATATAGGCTATTTTGTGGACGGGATCTAAGACTGACACCTGACATGCTAGAAAGAGAGTGCACGCCAGCCTTCTCAATTTCTAAAGCATAAAAAAGAAGAGTATAATGGACGAATACATCAAATGAAAATCTGAATGCGTTTAACATTTTTTTAAACTAAAATAATGAACTAAATAAAAATGGCTGTTCCAACAGCAGAGCTGTCTAAGTCAACGCTAGCAAAATATCTCTTTGGGTTGGACTTTTTTGTTAATTATAATGTGTGTATTACATGTATAAGTGCAATTGAGCCGATCGCATCTTTGAGTTCTGTGATCGCTAATGGGAGTATATGAGCTATCCCAGTGGTACTTGATGTCATCTGAAATGCCTCTTTTTGGGACGAGACAGAGGAACAACGTAGCAGTGTTAGCAGGGAGTAGAGGTAGTGCAAATATTTTGAGTAGAGGTAGTGCAAATATTTTGATAGTCTATTTTAATATTCCGAGTTTGAATGGAATTTCACCTTGTCTATAGCATTAATTAAATATGCTTACGCAAAGTTTTAAAACACCTATTTAGTTTAAAATTTTTGAATTGCCCCGAAAAAAAAAAGCTATGCAATGAATTGATGCTAAAATGAGAAAGGCATTGAAATATTCTTGGAAAATCGTAGTATAAACTTCATAAATAACATAATAAGTCGATCGATGGGTAGTGGTGATCTCATCCAGAGCCTGAACCTATTGGATGTCCGCACTTGTACAAGCAAGTTCTTCCAAGCACATACATATCATCTATGTAACACCCCAGGAGAAAAACACACACACACACACACACACTCTCTCTCTCTCGCTCTCCCTTCCCTTTAAAAAAATTTGTCATTGAAAGTACGAAAAGACAAAAACACAAGAAAAAGAAGAAGAAGAAGAAGAAGAAGAAGAAGAAGAAGAAGAAGAAGAAGAAGAAGAAGAAGAAGAAGAAGAAGAAGAAGAAGAAGAAGAAGAAGAAGAAGAAGAAGAAGAAGATGACAACGACAGCGACGACGACGATGACGAACAACAACAGCAACAGTAGCAGCAGCAACAGCAGCAGCAACAACAACAACCACAATAACAAAAACAACAGAAACAACAGATCAAACAGAAGAAGAAAAAGAAGTTACCTATACTTAGCTTTAAATAACAAACTTATTTTTATAAACCTCTCCTCTCAAAATTTCTGTCTAATTGTCCTCACTTAACTCACACTTCTTTTTCTTTCTTTATACATTACATTCTCCCCCAACAATTATGAATCGTTTAAGAAAGTAGTTCTATAAGTCACGATAAATGATAAAATAAATAACTTTATGTGAAATCGAAAACGATATGCATTTAATTAACAAAATACGAGTCACGCCGACCCAAAATGTGTATGGCACTGCATGCTATGTTGTACTTAGAAGTCTCAATTTGGCATAGAGTGAATTGCGACGGAAAATTAAAAATGGGCTAAAGAATCTATTCATAAGCATGTACGAACCAGAATGCCAAATGTAAACTAGTACACTTAGAAACGCCGGCCACGCATGCAATTAAACTCAGTATGTAAATAGGAACCGCGAACAGACCAAAAGGTCTACATCGCGGAAAAGTCAAGTCAAGTCAAGTCAAGTCAAGTCAAGTCATAAGTATAATAGGAACGAGAGAAATTTGAATTCGCCTGTTCTGCACGATAAATACCAGCTGGGGTCGTATGAGCAGCATTACGGTAGCTTACGACTCGTCGAAAGCCTTCTCGTTCTCATATTATTTCGATGAGTTGTAAGTTACCGCGGCGTTGTAGGGTCTACCTACGGCCCCTGGTGACAAAATAAGGTTAGATTGAGTGTCATTATCGAAAGAGTACCCAGAGGGTCAGACCTATATTTTGTTGTTACATGAACATTCGGGTCTTCATAATCAAAACAAAGGGCCAATATGATTGCAACTTATCTAGCTAAAGAGAAAGATGGACATTCTCGGTAATTCGCACCTATAAGAAAGAGACGGTCAGTGTAATTAAATTTCAGACCTCAAAGTAACGGACTTTGGACTCTAATGAACACGCCATACCCAAGCTTTTCAGAAATCCAGAGTCTCCTTCTGAGATCGTCCAGGAAAAGAATATCTATAATGAACTAGATATGTATTTCTCAATACTCTACCTAATTCCGTCACCTAGTTTCTGCCTCTTCATAGGTTAAAGCTGATATAATACAACCATGTAACTAAAAGTAGTAGTGCTGCTGGAAACAGCTTGTTCTGACCCAGCCTTTGAATGACAACATGCACAGCTACACAATGGCATTGAATGACTCATATTTTTAAGAGCACATTACTTTTTCATAACTCTTTTAAATTGTATTCATCGAGTATATTTTTCATCGAGATTAAATTTACAGCTGGCATATATATTTTTTCTTTGTTTCAGCGTGAGTTAGTCAACACAGAGTATTTTCAAAATCAATAAGACTACAATAATTATGCCTCATTGGTGATCATGGAGATATGAGCATTCAAAAGGGTGAGGGTCACGTGAAGACAATAAAAAATGAGAAAACAATACTCTTAGCACAGGCGAGTTGAGTTGAGTTGATTGGTTTAACGTCAAATGCCAGCAGTATATAGGCTATATTGTGGACGTGCCCCAAGACTGACGTCTGTATGTGCTGCCACACACGAGACAGGGCAGAGATACCATGACTCCTCACTCGGTCACATTCAACTGACACTGGCCTAACCAGTAGGGGGCGAAATCGCCAGGGTTCGAACCAGGGACCTCCAGCGTCGAAAGCCGATGATCTACCCTAGGTCTTATGAGTATAAGAATAAGAATGAAGAGAGGGAGAACAATTGAAGACACATTATACTTATCTCGATAACACTACTATAAAAAGAAAAGCTGCATAATTATAATTTTTCAAAACCCACCGGACAAGGTAACATTAAAGCCAAAAAAGTTAAGGCGCTTTCCAAACAAATTTGCTAATGCATTTCTGTCGTTAAACGACTTAAAATGAGCCGAAGATCTCTCTAAACCCACAACTTTCCCTGAGATGCGGAGCACTTCACATTTCGCAAGGCCGCGCAGCAACAGCGCCCTGAAGATGGTTTTAAGAATAGAATGAAGCGAACAGTAAAAGATTAAAAATTTAGAAACATCAAACGAAAGGCGAATGGAAGAAAAAGTTGAAATATCTGTTGTGGGGGAAAGAAAGCGATGCTTATGGTTATGTTGACAGTCTTATGATGGGTAGGCTATCAAGGATGAGGTTCATTTCCAAATAATGGTGACTATGTTGATATTATAGGTTGTAATGATGATAATAACGATGACGACGGTGGCAATAATGATGCCCAGATTAAAAGAAATAATAAACCAACGTGTTTTAGCTTGATGCTAATTTATCAGCGATGGAAATATTTAGACACCCCTTATAGAATAAGAAACATGTACTAAGAAAATCGTCATCATCACTATCGCTGCAGGTTTACACCATGAATACTATTTTTTCCTACATCAAACATACAAAGCGCCATAAAACCCACTGAAAAGGGCAACAACAACATTTAACAAGAGAAAATGTGCCAATATTCTCTTTAAATTCTAGAAATAGAGAAAATAGTGCCAAAATTACGTTAATGGTCAGGTTTTGTATCTATTGATTATAAAAGAGACATATGGATAAATAGATATATACAGATAGACAGACAGACATGCAGATAGATAGATAGATAGATAGATAGATAGATAGATAGATAAGATAGATAGATGGGTTGGGTTGGGTTGGTTTAACGTCCAACAGCAGCACTATATACGATAGATAGATAGATTGATTGAGATAAGTAGAGAGAAAGGAGAACTAGGAATAAATAACGAAGGGGATCTCTACTGAAAACAATAGAGGTGACATGCGACTGAGAATCAATGCAAACTCATTAATTAATAAAAGAAAGACTATGAATGGAAAAGAGAATAGAACGGAGCTGAAAGGGAAGCTCTCTCAAGCTTTCTCGGACCGCGGAATTTAATTGTGGGGGGAATCTTTCCTCAACTCCCCAATGAGGTTTCAACAATGGCTTCTTAATTGAAAAGGCTTTATTGACTTCCTGATCCCCCTATCCAACAGCTGCGGTGATCGTGATCCAGACTTAAGGAGCAGTTCTGTACAACGGGAGAACGTTCGGATGGAATAACAGCACGTGCATTATTCCAGCCACAAACGGGATAATTGGTAACATGATGTTAGTACTAGCCGGAAAAAGCTTGTGAAGCTGGGGAAATTTGTAAAGTTAAAGCGTACAAATTATAAACCTTTATTTCGGCACCTTCTGTTTTATTATGAAAAGGAGTATATTATATAGAGATTACATCATTGCTGGCTGAAAACAACTTGCGTGCAGTTACTGAATTAAAGATTTGTGGGTTCCCATTAGCCATTAAGTATAAAACATCAAAATTTCTATTTTTTCAGTTTTCTTTCTTCTTTAGGTATTTTCTGGTCAAACTAGAGCGAATTTCTTTTACATTTTCAGAGCTTAGAAGTAAAAATTGACATCGCTCTTTGATGGTTAAGAAACGATAAAAAAGACGACATAATACAAAACTGCAGATCAATAATTTAACATTTTCATTTTATTTTATGATCCTGTGCTGAAACCAATAGTTTATGTTTCAATACCATTGTCTCTCTTCTTTGTCTAGAATTTAGTGTAAAAATACTGGAAGCTCTTACTAACAATGTCTACCTCTCAAGAAGTTTTAAGTTAATTAATGAAGCACACTGGAACAGGTACATTAAAGGTGAAGTTTAGACATGTCTCATCTCACTTCCTCTTCTGAAGGCTTCATAACTGGTGATGTTTGGCATTTGCTACCATTGCTTTTTAAATGTCTCTTTCCCGTTCTATTTTTGATCCTTCTCTTAACTTCACTCTTTTGAGATTGTTTGATTATGTATGACAAGTAATGGATGGAGGGAAAAATATTATTTAACAATGGTTTTAAACTGCATGCTGACAAATAAAAGTCACATAATGTTTTTTGTCTCCGCATGCTGAAGATCTACCAAACAGGACCACAGCCACCACAAACAGTTAGTTATTACTGTGTTGTGAGTTTACTTCACTGTGCGCTCGGTAATGTCAAAAGAGGAAACTGACAGGTAAAGTCCATTAATAAGTCATTTTCGCTTATTGCCTTGACGCGCGCACAATAAGTGTGACAAACTGAGCAGTGTGAGACCACTAGAGGTAGGCTGACGCTGTAGTTCATTACTAACAGTCTGTCTCATCATCATTCTTTCTACAATAGAAAAGTAATTTGCATAATTGGAATAAATGAAAAACTTGACAAGCCACGTCCATCTTGGCGTTCGTAGCCGACCATATTAGTTTTGTATCCCGTTTTCTAATCCTAAAAAAAAAGTTAAAAAAAAAAACCCTGATCGATCACACAAAGACCCGGTCTATCTTCACTACTTATTTTTCTCGACAATTCGAAAAAAAATATATTTCAAAATAATCTGCTGGAACGCATATATCACTTAAAGCCTGCCCATACTGTGATATAGGTTATCTTTATGGAATTTTCAGTTACTGGGCATTTGGTTTTTAACACCCTAAGTAGCAGTATTCATCCGATAAGGTACGTAACATTAATTCAGAAGCTTCAAGACAAAAAGATGTGCAATGAAATATTTAAAGAACTGGATGCGAGTTGTAAGAGTTCTGGGTCAAACAACTTTAATGTAAACAACAACGACAACAACAACAACAACAACAACAACAACAACAACAACAACAACAACAACAAACAAGAAGCGAGCTTTATTTTCCAACTGCGGTACCCAAGCACTACACACTCTCACGTCTAAAAAAATCTATAAATTATTAGTAAGACTCGAAGACGGCTCAACCGAAAATTATGAAAATTTCACAGAAGCTACATCTTACTAAATACTAGGTTTACATAGTTCCCATTTATTGGTAAAACTTTTTTTTATTATCATAATTAAAAATTTCATTTTCCGGTCATTGATTTTATATTACTAGACATATTCGTTATCTATCGCCAAGTGCAAGTTTTTTTTTTTGTAAAGTCAAAGCGTCATAGGCTACCGAATGTTAAACATTGTAATGGCATGTCTAGATTTATTTCTAGAATCTATGCTTACTTGAGCAATATATCTAGATCTAGGTCTAGTATCAAGGCTTACTTCAGCAATCTATCTTGAAGTAGAATCTAGACTTAACTGGTCAGATCTAGATCTAGACCTCAGAGGGCGATATCGATTGAGCTGGTGTTAAGCGGTAAGGGGCCCATGAGGCCGGTATGCTCATACGCAGGGAGAGTCCAGTGGCCAATGGAGGTCAGTAACACCAAAACTGATTAGACCCTGGACACCCAACTCCTGCGCGATGTGTTTCTTATTGTGACGCTCCATTATTTTCAGTACCCGTTGCGCAATTCGACGTCCCCATCTATAAGCGAAAAATGCGAACACATTAATTTCATCGCCTAAGTTGAATAATGTCCTATCTCGTTTTTATAATACTAATGAATTAAGAGTGTTTGAAAGATGATATGGACTTTATGTTTTTGTTTTTGTTGTTTTAAATCATTTTCAGACACAGTGGGCGATCAACAAAATTAGTTTCCTTACATACAGCCACCGATAAGTGAAATTTAGTGCGAAAAGTAAAGATTATCGCAGAAAACCAAAATAGACAATATAATTATCTGAAACAGTTTATTGTAATGAATCAATTTCAGAGATAATATATATAATTATATATATATATTTTTTTAATTTTGCCATACTTCTTCTTTGATACAGTAGCTCAAGTGTTAAATTGGTGTAGAGAAAATAATTATCAAAACATTCATCAAGAACAAAAACATATTTTTTTAGTCAGTTGATAGCATGTGTTCCAAATAATTAGCACCATGAGCATCTCTCTCTCTCTCTCTCTCTCTCTCTCTCTCTTGTCTCTCTCTCTCTCTCTCTCTCTCTCTCTCTCTCTCTCTCTCTCTCTCTCTCTCTCTCTCTCTCTCTCTCTCTCTCTCTCTCTTCTCTCTCTCGTCATGTCTTTCTGTCTCTGTATTATGTCTGTCAATCTCTCTCTCTCTCTCTCTCTCTCTCTCTCTCTCTCTACCTCTCTCTCTCCCCTCTATCTCCCTAGTCTCCAGACGTGCCCATCACACACAGTTTAATATTCCTGAGAGAGGATAACAAATTAAGGCGAGACGGTAGGAACCCTCTTGTCGGTCCTGGTTCTCATTAAAGACAAGATTCAATTTGGACGCGATGGAAGGCCTGTAAATCGAATCAATGGATTCTCTTCTCTTAGTTTGCTTACAATAATTTTATTTCAATGGGTTTACTATTCTTTAGTTGTAATGTAATTTATTATACACTGATCTTTTGTGATTACAATTTATGTTGGGCATGAATATTTTGTGTAGCATACAAAGTTATCAGCATTAACAGTTATGATTTAATGATGATATTGAAATAGAATTGAAAGTAAACATATACAACCATTTTTACCCCGAATATCTCTGTGCTGTGCCAATGAGAGGCTTATATAATCATAAGAATGACAAAAAATATATGAGCAATGGTGTCCACACCGCTAAGAAACAACGGGAGCCAATTTCAAACAAGAAAAATAAGAATAGCATTGAAGTGGAGGTGAACCCATAATTTTCCCTAAACAAAACTTGCATGGCTCGTCCTATTCCACGCTTAAACTTAAGACTTTGGTTAAACTAACTTTTTGTTTGTTTGTTTGCTTCTATTTTTTCAGTATCGGGCGTGGTATATCATCTTGCACCAATCGGAGGTGAGATTTTGTTTGCAAAAAAATTCAAAAACTTAAAACGCTTGTTTAAAAGCTACAGGTCCGCCTAAGTGTCGATTGTGTCGCACAGACTTTATTCAATGTTTTGTATTCGCTACTTCTGTGAAGAGTCGAAAAGTACACTATAGACTTCGAGATCCAATAACATTTGTCACTATTCTTTTTTCTTCCCGGAGGTTTGATGTGAATTGAATCCACAGCAGCTTTATTGACAACCGACAGTATCGGTCTCTAAGCGGAGAATGGATTGAAATGCCATGTGTTGCGTATTTGGTATTGCCGCTGCTGCTCCCCCTCCTAACTAATCAACATTTAAAAATGTGTTCACCCGCATAGCAGGAGTAACAAAATATACATGTATTAAGCTGTACAATGCAATTGAACTGATTTCGTTCAATTTAAAAAGGACGCGCAAAGCCTTTCTAACTCTTATTCACTTCAAGAAATTCGACGGTTGGGTGGCTTTATTGTAAATTTGATTGTGTTTTATTTTCTAGCGTCAATTGTGCCAACCAGATGTTCTTTGGAAAGAAATTTTGATTTAGCATGCTTTTGAAAAAAAAACTTTCTACATTAGTTCAAAATGGTTTCTATAAAACAACGCCACTATATCTACGAGCGTATGTATAAAAAAAGTTAGTGCTCATTGTAGGCTCCCCGGCTCGAATGTTGCCCATCTCTACAGACTTAATCACTCGAAAATTACAAAACATATTTTTATGGACCACTATACATCAGATTGGGGACATGACCACCATTTTTTAAAAAGCAATGTTTTATTAGACCTTTGATATTATATCAAAATTCAATGTAACCCTCCCGCAAATGGTATTTTACAATACCAATAACAACAAAAAGTTCGTGCACCATAACCGTGTCTTATTTATGTTTATAGAAGTAAAGGGATAGAAGTGGTAGGAAGGTATTTAGATCTATAGAAATAGGATAAAATTATGGAGTAAGGAAGTGACAGAGAGAAACAAAGAGAGAGGGAGAGGGAGAGAGAGAGAGAGAGAGAGAGAGAGAGAGAGAGAGAGAGAGAGAGAGAGTTTTAGTTGAGTAGTTCAGATGGTTTAACGTCCAACATCAGCACTATGTAGCCTTTATTGTGGACGGGTCCCAAGACTAACGTCTGA
>RQTK01001315.1:70655-85690 GCA_003991915.1 Elysia chlorotica
AGAAGCGGAAGGGGGGGAAGGGAGGGGGAAGGAGAGAGAGAGAGAGAGAGAGAGAGAGAGAGGGAGAAAGGGCGGATTGGCTCTGAATTCATATACTGCCATCTCTGGAGAGAATTAGGGGAAGGTAGAATAATGTGCGTAATCCACTGTGATATGAACGATAAGCCCATGGTCTGAATACAGACATATGTAGTAGTATGAAACAACGCAGAACTATAACTATGAATTACCTGCCTAAATTTGAGCCAAGGATAACATCTAGTCTCAAAGCCTCATCCCCAATTTGCCAAATTATTTTTATATTTTTACACAAATATCGTGAAATAGTGTAGATCGAATCAAACAACATCTCGATTTTCTCTTTTCTTTTGTGGCCTTCCTGCCCCGCGTTTCAACGTGACAGGTTAATTATCGAGGGTTTTTAATCTTGACATACAACATAACACTCTTCAAGAAACCTTGACAACTACAACGAGAAAGAGAGAGAGAGATGGAGACAGAGAGATAGAGAGAAAGAGAAAGGGAAAGGCGAGAGACAGAGAGAGAGAGAGGCAGGCAGAGATAAAGGGAGAGGAGAGACAGAGGGGAGGGAGGGTCGAAATTGAAAGAGCGGGAGAGAGAGAGAGAGAGATAGATAGATAGATAGATAGAAGAGAGAGAGAGAGAGAGAGAGAGATGGAGAGAGAGAGAGAGAGAAAGAGAGTGAGAGAGAAATTGAAGAATAGAGATGTGTCAACGGAAATGAAGATCAGAATGTACGAGTGCCAGTGACAAGGAAAAAAAATCATACACAGAAAATAAATAACACCGACTTAATCTAGACCAAACCCAAATCACGGAAATAAACACTTAGTAAATCAGTGTACATTAAATTAAATATCTTTTGATTTACTATACACAATAATCGAGGATGATAAAAATCTCTGAAGGAGCTAGGTCTGAAAGAACAGTGCCCATTACATACTTTTATTAGGGCTAGTGATCATTATTACTCCTCATGCTCCTTGTTCGTTTGTCCATTACTTTTTTTTAAATATACAGTAAGATCAGTTTATAAGATGGATATGATAAATGGACGGTGAGGTTAAAAGGTATACAAATATATTGACAGACAAATTAGTACATAGATAGATAGATAGATAGATAGATAGATAGATAGATAGATAGATAGATAGATAGATAGATAGATAGATAGATAGATAGATAGATAGATAGATAGATAGATAGATAGATAGATAGATAAATAAAGAGATAGAAAGATAGATAGATGTATATGTATGTGGGTAGAAAGAAATTTAACAAATAACAAATAAGACAGCTGTCTAGCTTAGAACACTACTAGAATCCTTTTAAGCAATCTAGTTTTAGAAAAATACACAGCAGAGAAGGATACTATGGCAAATATAGGCCAAACGCTGTTCTTTACACGTACAAATAACAACCAGATTGAGAAGTCAAAGTACAAATCTTGTGCAATGTACAAATCTCAGCACACCCACTCTACATGAACCATCAATAATTGGACTCACCCTGTGCGACTTGAGCCCGTCAATGTTGACGACGTAGCCAACACCGCAGGCGTCCGACTCCTGGCTGGGGTCGTACAGTCCCTGAGCCGCGGGGAGACCCGGGCACGTGTACGGGAACGCGTGGCTCGCCATGCTGAATGACTGCTTGACCACGGGCTAGTTTGACTCAGAGAACTCTCAGTAGGAATTTCAAATGAATTACTGTCTTGACGCTGGCAAATCCAAGGTTCAACACTTGAAGGGGTTGACAAGAAGAATACAACTGGGCAACAGTAACTGAAACCTTGGGTGGTGTGGATCCTTGGTGACTGTGGACAAGGCTGGTTGGTACAATTGGAACTTCTTGATTCCGAATTGTTGGGAGTTCTTTTTTTTTAATTCTACAACACTAGTACATTTTGAATGGTTTGTGGTTACAACAATGGGCGAGAAAAATTAGTTAACTTCCGATCCTTAAATGAAGACTTGGGTTGGGAAGATGAACAGCTCCTGTAAAAGAAGAGATACAAAGAGAATTAACAATTCCGAAAACAAAAAATTTTCAAAGTCACATAATTTATTTCATAACACAATCTGTGTATTCAATATCACCATATTGCGAAATCCACCAACTGTGAAAAGTAGGTACATGTACTTTTAATACGATACTGCCGTGGATATAGCACGGCCTGCAGCGCTGTGCCTCCAGTAAGCAAGTAGGCGAATAGCAATGAAGTATAGCGAATATGATACGACTCTCTTACGTTTCAAAGTTTAGCTATCGCTCGTGAAAAACGAAAACATGACATGAGTGAGGCTAGAAACAAGGAAAGGGATTGTGCCGTTTGCATTATTGTGACTCCTATAATGGGGCCTATATTATGATCTTCACCAGGCAGTATAAAGAAACGGAAAGGCAAAGGGCAATATAAGGATGTTTATTATCTGAAACCTACGTTGGAAATAATTTTAAGAAAAAGTACAGTATAGTGCTGTCAAGCGCATACTCCAAGAGATCACAAACGCCGTTAGAACTGTGTAGATGTAAGGAATGATTTGGGAAACTTAATAATCAAAAGGTCACAAAACAACGCTTTTAATGGTGTAAAGTGGGCCCAATGACAGTGTTAACAATCAAGTGCTACTGAAAAGTCAACGCTCTGGGGCAGTGCTCTGAAACTATGGTCAGTATCAGCACTAGTATACCCTAATGGGGGTCACAGTCTAAAATAAGCAACTCTGAGTCAGGATAAAATTGTTCCATTCATAAAATCCGTGGTCAACTGAGGACATGATTGTGTCTATCTCTGCATGATTTCCACACACACACACACACACATTCTTTATTGATAGCCTTTTTTTCTTCTCCACATGCTACCTCTCCCTGTTATCTCCATTGAGTCACTATGGCCTAGATAGATGTATATTATCAGATGAGATAAGAGCAGTCCTTTGATTGTACAAGCTGACGCCATAACCTAGCTAGACTTATCAACCTGGTGCTCTGACAACTGGCTCGGACTAGGATATGGTTACAGACTTCGCATTGAGACCTGACCCTGTCCCACACCCACACAGCCTTGTAACGTATGTACATGCGCGCATGAGACCTATCGTGGGGGTGTGCATGGTATACAACTTCATCGATCACGCACATGGAATTGATATATAATTAAATAAACACTTTTCATTCTTTTTCAATGTCCCATTAACTCACGGAGCCCTACACATTACAGTCTGCCGGTTTCCCCGTACCGGCTACATTGCGGCTTTTTAACCAAATTGCATTTTCGTTTCTATTAAAGATAGAGGCTTCGTGTTTTTTGTGGTCTTTTAATTTGACATTAAACCTTTACAAATATGACCATACCGTTTTTCTAATTTTTATGGTTAATTTTATAGGGATTTTTTTAAGTGCATGCATTTCCTAATTTCGGAAATGCTGCCCCTCAAAAACACTACTACCACTGACCCACTTCGTCAGGCTACAAAACATGTGTAACAGAGCTTAGCGACTATATCATCGACCTCGATATATTTCACACATATCTAATCGTTATCTAAATGTGGACCAATTCTTAGGTATCAACTAGATAAGAATTAAAAATTAAGTCTAGATCTAGATTCAGATCCAGATTAGGAAAGGATTCAGCATAAAAAGTTCGAAGTCTGGTGGGCTAAGCGTAAAGGTTTGAACTCGTGCAGTAAACATGCTGAGCTGAAATTGGTAACCGAGAACCGATCCACCGCGTAACTACATCCATCGGAGCATCCACCTATTCCGGTAACTGTTACCTAACTGTTTGGGTTTTGTCACTGCCCAGGTAGCATCTCAGTGAAGGAAAAACATTTTAGTTACTCTTATCAAACAGATACACGCACAGAAAAAAACATCCGTTTGTTTTTGAAGTGGCAGTGTAGTAATTTTTCGCCCCTATCTCGCATTTTTTTTCCTTTGGACATGTCTGAACGCTCTGTAACCATCCTTGCGCGAGTGTTTTTCTTTTCTCTTTTTTTCTCAACCGCGGGCAATTTAAGATATATTGTGTATGGTTTGGTAGCTACCAGAACCAGTACCGAAACAGGTACATATGATCTCGATCCGATCCAGGTACCGGTACATCGATATGTTCCGGTTGCTGAGCTCTTACAGTGAAAAGAAGATTGAGTTGTTGGAGGGTATCCATCTTCGATCGGCAATTTGAAAGACTAAATTAGTGAAAACACGGCAAATAAGGTACTCACATAAAGCTAAGAGATAGAGGCGGAAGCCTTTAAACGATTTTGAAGTCCTTCAAAAAATTCATAAAGCCATCTCGAACATACACAACACCATGGCCCGGCTGTTATAAAGAGCGTCTCGATAATGCTCGGCATCAGGGCAAAAAATGACGATACGCTGTTTATGGCGCTACGTGAAACTTAGAAGACCTGAAGCCACTGAAAGGTCCGCGCCAGTTCGTACTTTATTATTTTTTAAATTGTAAATTCAGAGCTGCCGACTGAAACACTCATTTAAAGAAAAATGTGTATAAACTATTATACTTTGTCGGTCTAAGATTTTAGTTGTACCCTGCGACATGTAGATTCTATTTAGGTAATGGCCCCTATGTTTGAAAAACATTCTTATCATGTTATCTAAACATGGCATAGATGTAGGTCGATTAAGGACTAAGATACTAGTAAGGGTTTTCCATGAGAAAATTATCACGTAGTCCCACGCATGTCTACCGACAATGCAACACGAGGTCACCAGACAAGCGTGAATCACCTTTGACCTCACTATACAAAGGCCAACAGCCCGTCAGACCCATTGACCCCAAATGGAATCTGCCACCATTCCAGGGATTCGTGACGGAGAAGCAAAGACGACGGACAGTCGGTGACCCCGCCATGACCTTGGCCAAATGTCGGAATGAACCCCCGGATATTTTGAGATGAATGAAGTGCTCGCGAACACACAATTACAAATCGCAGAATTATTGTTATGGATGACGAGTTCTTTTGCTGATCTTGTTTATGGAGTTGCTGATAAAACATCCACCTACTTAACTTGAGAACAAAGGACTCTTCAGTAAATAAAAATGTAACTTCTCTTGGTCTTTTGCTTTGTGGTTGCTGATAGAGACTTTTGTGTATATATCAATAAAACCCATGCATGGCTCAAGTCGATTGAAAGGAATTGCGGGGGTAGAATAGACTGCAAAAAGTTCGGAGTCATGTAGTTAGACTTGTTTAAAAAAACATGCTAAAATTTAATCAAGCCAAGGATAAAACTGCAGTCCTAATATATACCAATGCCTGAACGGTTCTTTGTTGGCAGCTTTCTTTAAAGATTTGCTAAAAAAATATTCTAAGCCACAACGACAAACGCGTTCGGAAAACAAATTCTGCTTATTTAACCTGAGACTCAACTGAAGAATTCAAGTGAATGATTTTTAACCATACCGGGCCTGATCTCTGCCAACAGCTTAGCTGAATCACTGTCCACCTCTTAGAGTCGATCGTGTTTCTTTTTTATTTTTCAAACGAGTGATTACACACACACACATATACACAAACAGATCTAGAAATAACAGTCAGTACATGAACTATGTGTAGCACACAAGCTTTGTGTTGCTGGCTAACAATTTAAAAAAATGCTTTGTTGTCTGGTTAGAAATGTTTTAATTACCAGTAACTTTGCAACACAGTAATGAACTGTGATATGCTACACAAACCGTGTGAAACGCTGCACACAGCATAATTACAAATGTGCTTGTCAGCACAAAAAGACAAAAAATTGATAGCTACGTGGGCATTTTCCTTTCTCTCTCTAACTAAGTCAGGCTCGGGTTAATTTCCAACTACGGGATCCGATTGCAGCTTTACACTTTTCCTAATTTGACATTTCATTCCTCTATTTAACTAAACATTTTACATAATCCAAATTTTAATAAGATTAACTGAAAATTAACAAGATTTTTATCATCGATGAAAATTACTTCAGGAATACTCACAGAAAAGAGCAACAACAACTGCGACTTGCACAACCACGTACTTTTTAAAAATGTTACGAGAAAGATGCAGGAGTGACGCAGTTCACATTAATTTTGTGTTTTGTTTTCAAGACGATAGGGTCACGTTTACCCCTATAACTTTTATCAGTGTAAATTCAACTGCCCTTTCAACATTGCACAATGAACTCGCTTAAAATGGTTCAAGCGAGCTGAGTATAGTCTGGGTAAGGATATTGATCGTTATCAGATCTACTCTCTCTCTCACACTCTTCACTCACTCACTCTCTCTCTCTCTCTCTCTCTCTCTCTCTCTCTCTCTCTCGGTTTCACACTTCTCCTAAATTTAAAAAAGTGCGCATTATCAGAAACAATATCGAAACAGCTCAAATTTAATGGACATGCAATATCATCGCATGCCACACCAGAAGTGAACTAATTAAACCATAAAAAAGACATGAAACATTCGAGAGAGACGGCCTGACGATTGAACTCACACACACACACACACACATACACACACACGCACACACACAGAGCCATCATTCTATCGCCATTAGTTTGGAAAATGAACAAACCATGAAGACTATGATGTCTACAAATACATACCAAGTCACCGAATTGTGAGAAGTGAACACATTTTTTTTAAATATGAGTAGCAGTGATTTATTGCCATTAATTATCAACATGGTAA
Source organism: Elysia chlorotica (assembly GCA_003991915.1). Classification (NCBI taxonomy): domain Eukaryota; kingdom Metazoa; phylum Mollusca; class Gastropoda; family Plakobranchidae; genus Elysia; species Elysia chlorotica. The sequence goes on from RQTK01001315.1 coordinate 77,354, forward strand.
GCACATAATGATACCCAGAAAGTATTTTTATGTTCCTCCTCACCAGCTTACATAACGATTAGCTGCCCTGACTGGCCGAGTTATAGCTCACATTGACCAACACTCTTTTCTACATACACAAAGAAGACTGCTTAGAAAGGGCCGTTGATTAAAAGGTTTGGTGAATAAAAGAAACAATTGAAAAAACGAGTCGCCCGTTTTTCAAGTCCACGTGACGATTGCTTGGCATTTGTTCAAATCATTCTACTTTCACTGAAAATGTTAGTACTTTAGTGCTGATCATTTTGACGATTGACAGATTTGCACCGAAAGACACCTCAATTTTTTTACTACCATCAATGGTGACTGAAGTAGCAAACTCCTTTCACAAATCACTCCCTATAAGTCAAAAAGTCTCAATTAAGATATCACAAACGCGCAAGCCATGGAAATACTGCGCAATAAGGCGATAGGGCGTTTGAGTATGCACTCTGGCGCTCAGATTCCATTTAATCATGTGCCGCCACAGACGTCTATTAGAGAATAGAGGTTAGCACATAAATTAAAAGACGCAATGATCGACATCAATTTGCTGTATCGTAGGATCCTAGCTTCTGATACAACCCTTCAGCTCACTTCATCTAATGCGAGCCCTTGTTGACTCTATAAGATGCATGTATCATGATGCAAAAATATCAGCGATAGATTTAGCGAGTATAGATCTACACAAGACGTAAATATTTTGAATGAACCATGAACGATCAAAAATATTATTCCATTATCAGTCTTCTGCACATTCACTCTAAGTAAAGGTTAATCCTGCATCAGGCCAATGTTGCATGTTCGACGTTTATTGAGAGATGATTTTCCATATAATATATCGAAACTATAACAAAAGGAAAGGTCATGCTTGAAAAGCCTAAGCTCTTACCCCTTTAGTTTATTTCCAATTACCTTACATTTCACGATGCGAAAAAGCTAAACAAACGTTGGCTAGCTGAAACAAACACTATTTTTTTTTTTTAATCAATTTTACGTAAGCTTCTGGGATTGCTGAGAAACTTGCACTGCTCTTTAACCATGGGCTTTTTACGTGGTTACCTGAATCTACGATGGAGATTCTATGTATTGTTGCATTATGAATTTATTTGCACCATACAAATAGCAAGAAAACTTCGCTTCATACCTAATTACTCCGAAAGCTGTGAAAACGTAGATCTAAACGTGACGTGACTAAGTGTGGGACATTACAGTGATGGGAAAGGTGCACAAATTAATTTAAAATGATCGACTGCTGGTACATGTATTATCGTTTGAAAATGAAAATTTTGTTAAGATTAGTCAAGTGCAGAAGCACTCCATGATAGGGAGGAAAACCACAGGTACACACGAACTTCAAGTGGATACTACACACATGACATTATTATTAGAAAAAACAACAAATCAGCCTTTGATACTTAAGTGTCCTCCTCCAAACACCTCCCAAGGGCAACCAGATAAAAGTGCGTATCAAAATAAATATACATCAAAGTGAAGGCCACAAGTCTATGAAAGATGGCGCCCCTAAATAGAGGCAAAAGAACTAAAAGAAACAAAACAAAGATAATAGTACTCCGATAGGCTGTACAAAAATAGGATTACAAGAACTATAATATTCTCATAGAAATGTTATTTTGATTCATCAGGAAGTACACCAGGTCGGCTATTACAAAACATGGATGGCTGTGAACTACAAAGTCCAAGTGGACTCGAAAAGGAACAAAACAAATACGGAATGAAATTATTCCATCTGTATCTGAGAAGGCATATGGACCCAGTTATGTACGCTTAGATCTGTATCATTATGTGCTTATAATTTACTTCTAGAGCCTAAACCCCTACAACCTCACCCAACCACAATTTTATCTGAAAGATGTAAACAAAACAATTGACAACTTTCTTTTAGATTCCCATACATACATCTAATGATCTAATCTCTGTTCGAGAGAGAGAGAGAGAGAGAGAGAGAGAGAGAGAGAGAGAGAGAGAGAGAGCTCTCCCTCTATCCGGATTTTAACGTCTCCTAGGTTTCCATGAGAAATCCTATACGGCGACAGGCAGCATTGAGAGAAGACAAAAGGTCAACACAAAGGCAAGCCATTATAGATTATATGCTAGTTCATTATTATTACAATGTACTAAGCTATAAGGCTGGCCCTCTAATGTGGGGGTATCTAAATGTAGAGGTTCTGAAGCGGAAAGAGGGGATAGGCAGATACGACAAATCCTCCCTTCTACGTTAAAGAAGGGAGTAGGGGTTGAGTGGAGTATGTTTGGTTTTAACGTCCAACATCAATACTATATAGGCTATTTTGTGGACGGGTCCCAAGACTGACGACTGACAATTTTATGTGCTGCCACACACGAGACAGGGTGCGGATACCGTGACTCCTGTCTCAGTTGGTCACATTAAACTGACACCGACCCAACCAGTAGGGAGCACAATCGCTAGGGCTCGAAACTAGACCTTTTGCGTCGGAAGCCGATGTTCTACCCCAGGGCCACCGCGACCCCTGTTATCAGATTATAGTACAATTACAGATACCAGACCTGTCGGAACAAGACGGCCCAAGCGGGACCCTCCCGATTGAAAGTCATGCGCACTGCACAACGGTTGACCCACCTTCCTGGTTCTGTGAAATGACTCGAATGCACTGAGAACGTTCGAGTTTAAGCAATTGTGTTCGACCACCAGGAAAACAATTATCTCAGTTCACTAATAACCATTCATATTCATAATCTTTCTACCAGGCTAATTTTCCTCCCACTAGTCTATTTAATCGTGCGTGTGTGTTTTTATAAATATAACGCGTATCCATTATTACCTGTTTGAAATCACATTTTTTGGCTTCACTTCTATACTAGTATTAAACATTTTAGGGATCAATCAAGCCCAGCGTTTCATAACCCTCATTCACAGCCGTGGAAAAAGAAAAAAAAATAATACAAACACAGATGTGCAATAATTATGTTCTTAGCATCTTGGCTTTTAGTTTTAGTTGTTTTTCGTCTGTTGAGCAAATGTTACAAATTATTTAAGATCAACATAGACTACAGCGGGCACACAAGGTTGTCATAATAATTATTTTGTCGCTAGTGTTCACTTTATAGCACATGCTCAGAATTATATCGCCTTCTCTGGTATCACTACAGGTACACGTCACATAATTATTGGAAAGCACCAAGGAGTGCACATTGTGAAAAAAGCACGTTATTCCATCTCTCTCTCTCTCTCTCTCTCTCTCTCTCTCTCTCTCTCTCTCTCTACCTACCTACCTATCTCTCTGTGCTAGTTGATCTAGATTGGGCCGGCCCATGACGCAGGGCGCAAGTCCGCGGAGAGCAGTCCTTGTGTACTGCTCGAAAAGCACACATTCACTAAAAAAAAACACCTCAGCATTTCCGATAACACGCGTGTTCACCTTGATAAAACCGATTAATTTGTCGGTGGCAGTTTTGCTACGATGTCTGTACTTAGAATTTTATCTCGGTAAAACTTGAGGTCAAACGCACTGCTCTTAAGTCTGTAAAACTTAGGTGAAATTAAAAAAAACAACCGTTCACGCTCTCAAGATAATAAATAACGTATAAATAAATGTAATGAGAGCTTCACTTGGGCGACCTTACGACAAGAGTCATACAAAGTCATCATTTCTAAAACTGCACACCTTCATATCAAATAAATTCCTGGTTCTTCAGTGCCAAAACTATAACGTACTGGTTGTAAAGTCACAACGATGTGAAATGTCAATGCAACCTTTTCTATTAAAATCCATCGACTCTTTTGTATACTGTAAGCTGTAACCAAGGATGGGTTGGTTGGATGAGATCCAACCCCATGGCAAGATAGATCCTTTTACGCTTTGAACTTCTCATCGTCCTTGTAAACGCTATATGAACTAGATTTTGCTTTGCATCAAAATGTCTTATAAATACGTTTCAATGAGCGATTACCAAAAACATGAACCATAATAAACAGGCTCCAAAGATTCAGGTATTTCTTTGGACTGCGTGTTGAAAGCGCTAATGTGCATTTGGGGGGCCATATTGTTTTTTTTTTTTTTTTTTTTTTTTTTTTAATAACAGTACATTTTTTTTTACAATGAAGTTGGTTACAAAACACGTTTCTGCGCATAGACCGACCTAGATCTCAGTGTTGAGAGGGCAATGCCCTGGCCCCTCACATTAATCAGGTTTTATGTGTCAGACACAGAGGTCATTCCGCAAAGCACACAGGCTGACAGCAGGTACCGATAAAAGGTACGTTCGGTAGTTTGTTCATACCTCACTACCTCTCTCTCTCTCTCTCTCTCTCTCTCCTTCTCTTATACCTCCTACCATTTTCGTGTAACTAATGTCTGATCCGAAGTTTTACAAGCTGTCAAGTAAGGCAGAGCAAGGATAACACTTAACAGAACTTCTGCTTCAGCAAATCACATTGCATTACACCGACCCAACCAGCTTGAAACAAGGCATCGGGCTCCAACACTTAGCTACCCGTGCGCTCCCCCCAAAATAACGGAAATGAACATTCATTGAAGACAATGCCCCCCGCGCCCCCCCCCCCCCCCCCCCAGACACACACACATTTTCAGCAAATCACATTGCATTACACCGACCCAACCAGCTTGAAACAAGGCATCGGGCTCCAACACTTAGCTACCCGTGCGCTCCCCCAAAAACAAAATAACGGAAAAGAACATTCATTGAAGACAATGTCATTTTACTAAGCCTAAGGTGAGATGTTGGATTTCTGAAGACATTTTTGATCAAGAGCTTTAATTCTGCTGGTTGTGTGTAAAAGTATTGCCACTTTAGAACGGTATTGCAGGCGAAGAAAAATAACCAATGGTAGATTGATACACACTATAATAATTGTGTGTCGCTAGTTTTAGAAGACAGTCTTAATAACATGATTAAGTCCGTTATAGGGAGATTATAAAAATCAGTATTATTTTGTTTCGCTGAATCGGATAGGCCTGACACTGGGTGGTCGAAATATATCAGTCGCTTAGTTCTAAAATTAACACTCCACGAATTATTTTTACAAACTGTGAGACGGCATTGAGAATGAGGCCTATGAGGGTAAAAAAACATCCACAGTTCCCGCTATGAAGGAAGCGTGTTGAAACAACTTGATGTCTTGATCTAAGGTCACTTTGAATGACTGTCGAGTAGACCTACTTCTCAAACTTACCGAACCGAAGAGGGAAAAGAAAAGATCATGAAAAATTAATGTGCTGACTTGGCGGTGCCCTTCTAGCAAATTAAGGATTTGACTTTACTTTTTTTTATGAAGAAATGAACGGTTGCTTGCCCCAACGAAATTGAAACAACAACGCATCTTTTGTTTGTTTTTTAAGCTCTCAGAATAATTATGTTGTGTGCAGATATATGCCTTATAATTGTTCATCTCGAGTTAAAGAACTCAACAGTGGGATAGAGAGTACTGAAAAAATGCTTTAAATATCCACAGTTATTAGAAGTGCAGATTACTTGTTCCATCGCCGACTCAATCGATGGAAAAATAAATTTATTTTAATAAAGCAGCATGGGACAGATAAGCAAGGGCTCTCCAAACAAGTAATCTAAACCATTTAAGATAAACATAAATTTACACTACTGCTGGGGAAGAGAGATAGCGATATAGGTAGATAGAAAAGAGAAGAGAAGAGAGAGAGAGAGAGAGAGAGAGAGAGAGAGAGAGAGAGAGAGAGAGAGAGAGAACTTGTCGACTGCCTCTGAACATTGCTACGTTTTCCAATGGATGTGGACAAAATATTTTGCTCATATTATATATTCTTCATTCTATGCAAATACTCATAATTATTTTACAATCGAATACATGGTTACATGCAAACTTAACAGTACACTGCCAGTGACAAAGTATAGAGCACAACACTAATCGATTTAAAAAAAATTAATGAATCCAAACATGACTTGTTTTCATTGTTTGCACTTTCCTCATTGTTGATCTTGGAATCTACAAGTTTGCACGCGGTTTACCGATTGTTCTGTCATATTCTCAACTTAGTAACAAATATCTTTCCTATCGCTAAAACAAGGTTCTCTTGTTTTTCTTTTTTAATTGGGGATACCATGACCCCTGTCTCATGTTATTAATACTGAAACCGACTCAACCAGTTACAGGGAGCGAAATGAGACAAATAAATCTGCCGATTGTGGAATTCGAAGCACAGACCTTATGATCTGGTACCACTTGAGTCAGTTTGCCCCCCCTCTGCAACCAGAGAGTAATCTTGCCAAAAATTACTTTACATTTTACCTCGAGCACAGATCATACCAATTTTATTCTGATAAATGTGATAATTTTTTTACTAGCTTTAACTTCAATTTACAGGATAGACATTCTGTAGTGTTTTTTTTTCTTAAATGTTTTTTTGTTGTTACAAAAAATTGTACCTGCCTAAATACAGCTTAAATTCAGTGTTTCAAAACCACAGACTGTGATAAATCCTTTTTTTTTTTTACCAACATAGTTCTGTGGACACAAATCAATTCTAAAGTGCTTTAATGGCTATGTTCTAGTTGGCGGCCTTTAGAAACACCTGTAATAGAAATTACTGATTAAAAGGTGTCTACAACAACTAAGGACATCTTAGTTTAAAACGCTAATCATGACAAGTTGAGATTAATTTGAAAAACGTTAGGCCTATATCATCATGTAACGGCCTGTGAGACCTGATCAATAGACGACATTAATTGTTTAAAGAGGGAACGGGAGTTTGTGTGTGTGTGTGTGTGTGTTTCTTTGTGTGTCAAAGGAAATACATGTAGATTTTAAGTGCAAATATCTTTTAGAACTATAATCTACTGTCATTTAAGAAGCTTGATATAAGAATTAATTGAATATGTAAAACAGTAGGTATAGTGGGGCAAAGGATGTATACATGCGCTTTGTTAATTTAATTGTACAGATTTAACCCACAAAAAAAATCTCATCTGTAGATTACACATAGTTTTAGATTTAGATCTATAAAAGGGTTAAGCATCTCTAGATCTATACTGCTGCTTCTAATTTAATTTTAATCTACGATTTATAAGGGTCTGGACACATTGATATTGGTGCAAATTGTATTGATATAGATTGTTCCATTATTCTGTGAGCAATTCTCTCTTTAAAAAAATACACATCTAGACCTAATTATTATAGACCTCCAGAATCTGGAATCTCGCTTAGAAACGTAAGGCACCAACCCTGCGATTCTTACATTTCTCGTGAGTGAGGACTAGGATTGACTTACCGGAATCTGTGCAGAACTCACTGCCACTGTGTACAAATCTAGTCCAAGTATGGATAGATAAAATAACAAATAATACAGATCTAGAACTAGAAATCTCGTCTAAACGATACATACACTCACATCTCCAAATGAATACAATCTAATTTAATCTTTAATGAACGTTTAGAACTACTTCAACTTGTAGCTGTGATTTTGTATTATAAGATGAACAAAATGCTACACTTGCAGTCTACTGACAGTCAAGAAACTCGTGTTGTGTGTTCCCGGCAGCCAGCACTACTCTGAGCACAGGCCCAGCAGTACACGCATGACACTCACCTTCAAATAGGTCACACGCAGCATTGTGATGCAGATTTTACCAGTCCAACTCGGAGGGCCGAGTGGAAAATGTGCCCTCGTCTTTCTGGGGTCAATGCCAAGGTCGTCGCGGTACAGGTTACGTCGCCTTTAACCCCTGATCACCGTTAAAGGCGCTGTTACACGACTGACTGCACCTCGTTTTAGAGGAGAAAAAACTTGGCCAATAGGAGAGAAGAGAATCACGCTCTACTCTCGTGTTCCTTATCTAGGTTCAGTTACTCGGTGATGTTTTGCAACAGCTGACTACGTAGTAGCCTACATAAGATCAGGACAGTCAATTGTAAGGTTGCAGCACACACCTCATGGAACTTTTCTTTACAGGTTAGTTTAAAAAGGTTATATAATTGCCCAGATAGTTAAAGGTCTGCATATGGTCAGTTTTGGTGCCTATGTGATTGTTTTAAAACTGGCGTAAAAAATAATAAGAAGCGTACTTAGAACTAAAGTAATAAACTAAAGCTAAGAGAGACAGGCAGACATACAGGCAGACAGATAGACAGAGACATACATACTGACTGGAATGACAGATAGCGAGGGAGAGACAGGCAAACATACAGATAGGGAAAGGTGAAGAGAGACAAGGAGGCAGAGAGAGAGAGAGAGAGAGAGAGAGTTGTGTTTGAAAAAAAGGGTGTGTGTGTGTGTGTGTGAAAAGGAAAGGGGAGGGGGGTGGTACAGACGTGATATCACTTTT